>VWZI01013916.1:59098-87536 GCA_013396835.1 Psilopogon haemacephalus | reverse complement strand
TCCTATCCTATCCTATCCTATCCTATCCTATCCTATCCTATCCTATCCTATCCTATCCTATCCTATCCTATCCTATCCTATCCTATCCTATCCTGTCTTCTATCCTATCCTATCCTATCCTATCCTATTCTGTCTTCTATCCTGTCCTATCCTATCCTCTCTCCTATCCTATTCTCTCCTCTCCTATCCGCTCTAACAAACCCCAGGCCTCCTTTCTACCTCACAGATCAAGTTAGGTGAGATTGACAAATGAGTTTTTAAGGAAGATTCATCTATTTTGACAGATTTTTTTTCTTCCATTTGGAGAAACTTCACAGATCAAGTTAGGTGAGATCAATAAGTGAGTTTTTAAGGAGGATTCATCTATTTTGATGGGGTTTCCTTCCATTTGGAGAGAATTCTTAACATGAAGCTGTCCTACAGCCCAGAGAGTAGGTGGCATTGTCAGAGATGTTGAGAGACCTGTGAGTTTGAGTCATGTCCTAGGGAATACTACTGCCAGTAAGCCTACACACAGATAGTAGCACATAAGGGCTACTTTTTTTTTTCAGTGTGGAATGTTTTCTTTTTACCCATGTGTGTGCTTTACATCTGAGTATCTACAGCCATGGCAAGCTGGAACCATCATGAGTGGTTGTCTAGTTGAGAGTGTGAATGGTTTCCAGGATCCTGGCAGAAGATAAGGAGGGCAGCAATTTTCTGTGGGATGGTAGGGTGGGGTAGTAGGAGTAGGAGTAGTAGTAGTATCTTGCAGATAACACTGCAGTGCTGGAATGAGGTATAAGCCATAGGACAGCACAATGAAAATAGTTCTAGGACATAGAACTGCTTGAGAGAGTCCAAGGCAGAGCCACAAAGATGATTAAGGGAATGGAAGATCTCTCTCACAAGGATAGACTGAGGGACCTGGGGCTCTTTAGCTTGGAGAAGAGGAAACTGAGAGGTCATCTCATGAACGTTAATAAATATGTAAAGGTGAGTGTAAAGTTCAGCAATGCATTACTCACCAGGCTTAGCAGCTGCATTTGTAGGGCTTTTAAGTTGAGCAGCTCTTTCTTTTCATTCAAAATGTCTTTCCCTTCCCTTGGCTGTGGCGTACTGCTGAAGCTGCCTCAGTGTTTGTGCATCCACCTGCAAAGGCTGAGCTGGTCAAACCAAGGCACCCCTCTGAAACGTCACGAGCACGTGCAGTTCAATGAGTTCCTCATCATGGACATCTACAAGTATCACATTCCTGTTCACAAAGCAAGCCAGAACGAGCTGAACCAGAAAAACTCTGATGAGACAGCAACTGGAACAAAGGATGGCACAGCAGGAAAACCTTCAGGTACTTGAGCAAATTGGAGGCAGCCCTTGGGTTTGCAACTAGATGTTCTTTAAGGTTCCCCTCCCAACCCAACCCATTGTGTGATACTTAGAGGAACAAGTTCCTTACCACGAGGATGGGGGAACACTGGAACAGGTTGCCCAGGGTGGTAGATGAGGCCACATCCCTGAAGATATTCATGGTGAGGCTTGACAGGGCTGTGGGCAGCCTGATCTAGTTGAGGATGTCCCTGCTGACTGCAGAAGGGGCTTGGACTGAGTGAACTTTGGAGGTCCATTCCAACCCAGTCCACTCTGTGATTCTGAAGATAAAACAGATTGGGTATTTTTTATGTTCCTGTGATAAAGCATTTTAATCTACAGAAGGAACGTGGGAGCAGTGTCTTGATGTGGGTCTGTGCACACAGCCGAGGTGGGTTGGACAAGATGACCTCTAGAGGTCCCTCCCAACCCGATGCATTCTGTGACTCAGTGAAAATCCCTTTGGCAAACATTAGGAGACCTCGTGCCAAGCTTACAGTTCAGTTTGGATAACTTAACCTCATGCTTTAGTTAATAATTAAATTGTTACTTTCATTAATTTAATTTTGGTCATTTGATCCTTTTAAATACTAATAAATAAATAAATAAACAAATCAATGATTACAAACAAACAAAACATATCCCAGATAACATAAAACTGGCATCATTTATGCCCAGAGGATGAAGGGATGTGGAAGTCTGGAAGTCCTAAATGTTGTCTTGTTAGTGATGTCTTGACAGGCTTCAGGAGAAGCACAAAACCAATGCTGGGAGTGGTGACAAATGGTTTTAAAATCGAGCAGTAGTAGGTCTGCCCTTTAGGCAGCTCAGTGTTGTGTTAATTGGGTTATTGTCATCTTTGTGGCAGGCAGAAACAATTGCCACTGTTCAGCTTCCCACTGTGGGATGTTCTGCTCCTCTGCATCTCTTAAGGGACAGTAATAAGTAACAAAATGAAGGGGACCTCCAGGAAGGCTGGGGAGGGACTGTTCACAAGGTCTTGTAATGACAGGACGAGGGGGAATGGGTTCAAACTGGCAGAGGGGAGATTTAAAGGGGATGTTAGGAGAAAGTTCTTTACAGTGAGGGTGGTGAGACACTGGAACAGGTTGCCCAGGGAGGTTGTGGCTGCTACCTGCCTGGAGCTGTTCAAGGCCAGGCTGGATGAGGTCTTGAGCATCCTGATCTAGTGGGAGGTGTCCCTGCCTGTGGCACAGGGGGGTTGGAACTGGATGATCTTTGAGGTCTCTTCCAACCTAAACCATTCCATTCTATTCTATTCTATTCTAAAAAAAGAGGCTGAGGGGAGACCTTCTGGCTCTCTACAGCTCCCTGAAAGGAGGTTGGAGCTAGCTGGGGTTGGTCTCTTCTAAGGAGCAAGTGACAGGACAAGAGGAAATGGTCTCACGTTGCACTAGGAGAGGTTTATGTTGGACATTAGAAGAAACTTCTCTACTGAAAGGTTTCTCAAACACTGAAGCAGGCTCCCCAGGGAGGTGGTTGAATCCTCATCCCTGGAGGTGTTTCAAAGAGGCAGAGATGTGGGGCTGAAGGACATGGTTTAGCAGCAGCCTTGGTAGGGTTAGAGAATAGTTGGACTGGATGAGCTTAAAGGGCTTTTCCACATCAAACAATTCTGTGACTGGATCACTGAAAATAAGTAAAATACCTGTTCTGTGGTGAAAGGTGCTGCAGGAACAGAAGCACAGCTGCTAGCAGTACTAATTGCAGTGTTCATGGTCCTGAGTGTCTCCTTTCTCTGGCAGATGCAGAACAGCCACCTGGAACTAAAGCACTCTTCATGAATGGTGCCTGCTCCTCTTCCTTTTTCATGTCCTCTGGAACCTTTCCACTTGCTGCATTCCCTGAGTGCAGGTGAGTTAGAGCTTTGTAGCCCATCTTGCCATTTCAGTCCCTTCAAATGTTGTTATCCCTTATTCTGGCTTTATTCTGCATGGACAGAGAATTTGACATCTATCCTAGCTCCTGTACAGAAATGTTTTCCTTTACTCTGGGCTGATTTTGTGTCTTTGGCTCTGTTTCTCTCTCTAGAACAGGGAGTAAAGCATATCACAGGCAAACCCTGAAAATCTTTTCTCTGGTTTGTGGTGCAGGAAATCATCCTGGATAGCCATCATCTTATTCTTGCTGTTTTCCTCTCCCACCCCCTTTCATTTTTTCCCTTCTACTCTGACACAAAAAGTAGTACAAGAAATCCATAGTTCTCTTACAGGCTGTTTTCCCCTAACACTGTGTCTAACAAGCTTGATTTGTTAAATCAAGCATTAACCTGGGGTGCATGAACAAGACTGTGGCCAGCAGGTTGAGGGAAGTTCTCCTCCCACTGTACTCTGCCCTACTGAGGCCG
Organism: Psilopogon haemacephalus; assembly: GCA_013396835.1. NCBI lineage: Eukaryota > Metazoa > Chordata > Aves > Piciformes > Megalaimidae > Psilopogon > Psilopogon haemacephalus. The sequence continues at coordinate 83,821 of VWZI01013916.1, read as the reverse complement.
CATGTGGAGTACTGGGTCCAGTTCTGGGCTCCTGAGTTCAAGGAACACAGGGAACTACTGGAGGGAGTCCAATGGAGGCTCTAAAGATGCTGAGGACCCTGGAGCATCTCTGAGGAGGAAAGGCTGAGAGCCCTGGGCCTGCTGAGCCTGCAGAAGAGCAGCCTGAGAGGGGATCTAAGGAATGTCCAGCAAGAGCTAAAGGACTTATGCAGGGCCAGAGGCTGGGGCCAGACTCGTCAGTGGTGCCCAATGACAGCACAAGGGGCAGCAAGCACAAACTGGAACCCAGAAGGTTCCATCTGAACAGGAGGAGAAATTTCTTTGGTGTGAGGCTGGTGGAGCCCTGGAGCAGGCTGCCCAAGGAGGTTGTGGAGTCTCCTTCTCTGCAGAGATTCCAAACCCACCAGGATATTGTGCAAGCTGCTGTGGGCGACCCTGTTTTAGCAGAGGGTTTGGATGATCTCCAGAGGTCCCTTCCAACCCCTGCCATGCTGGGACTCAATGATAACAGAACAAGGCAGCAGAGTGCAGTCAACACTTGCTACCTAGAGCAGCAGTTGCCAGGCAGTGTCTCTCTTACAGAACCACCTCTGCTCTAGTGGGAGGTGACCCTGCCAATACCAGGGGGGTTGGAACTAGATGCCAACTTTAAGGTCCCTTCCAACCCAAACCATCCCAACAATCTCAATCTCTGAATCCTTTATCTCGAAAAATAAAAGGCAACTAAAGACACCTGAGGTGGAGCTGCTGCTGGTCCGGCTGTGACCCGCAGAGCTGCTAACTCTTCCTTTCTCCTGTGCCCTGCAGCCCTGCTATGTACCTGTACCGCCTGATGGCCGTGGTGGTACACCACGGGGACATGCACTCGGGACACTTTGTGACTTATCGCCGCTCTCCAGCTCCTGCCCGGAGCCCCCTGTCGGTCAGCAGCCAGTGGCTGTGGGTTTCCGATGACACCGTCCGCAGAGCCAGCCTGCAGGAAGTCCTCTCCTCCAGTGCTTACTTGCTGTTTTATGAGCGCGTTCACTCCAGGGTACAGCACCAGAGGGCTGAAGAGTGATTAAGAGAGCATAAGGACACAAACCGAGAGGGATTCCTCTGACCAGATCTTCATTGCACCTCCTGTTATGCAAATAACCCACCACAGGCCCTTTAAATTTTCCCCTCCCTCTCTGGCTGGGAGTTGTGTTTGGTACCAAAACGATGCTGCCCCAAGAGGTGCAGCCCAAAGCGTCGGAGAAGCATTTCTTGTGTTCCCAAGTGGTTTTGTCAACAGCTCAGCTCCTGAAGCAGACGTTTCAAACAGACTCCCCCAGGCCCTGTTCCATGCTCTGACACATAGGTAAGGTTTCCAGAGGGAGCTGCTTCCATCTCCTGCTGCAGATGTTTCGGAAGCTGCTGTTATCAAAGGCAACAACTTAAGAAACAAAAGTGCCTTGAGCTTATTTGAGCAGCCTCCTTGCCCTCAGCTGAGTCCCACTGCTGTGTTCTGAGAACTGTCTCCAGGTGATGAGATGAACTCCTAGTGGAATCAGAGTGCTCATGATCTCTACAGAGCACTCACGATCCCAAAACCTTCCCTCCCTCGTGCACTTTTCCTAATACTTCCACATCACAGAAGTACTTCTGCTGATTTCAAGGCTTCAAGATTGACTCAAGATTCTCCTTCTGCCAGGAGATGCGAGCTGTGAAGAGCCAAGACCCCGATTTTCTTGCTCTGCACCTGTGGAGTACAGGTGAAAGGAAGAGGCAGAGGTGTTTGCATTCTCATTTCCCTCAGCACTACAGAACTGGCAAATAACAAATTGCTGGTACCATCGGCTACAGCTTCTCAATGCTGTGATTTCAAGGCTACTCTAACTGCTGACCTAGACTTGCCCTTCCTGTTTTACTGCTGAAAACTGCCATTTCTCATCAACCACCCAGACAGGTGCTGCCTGCCTTGCAGCTGAGCTTCAGAGCTTGGAGCAGTGGTGATTGTGAGCTGAGCTGTGTTAACAACCCAAGCATCCTCCTTAGGGTCAAGTGGACGCAAGTGAAGCAGGACTGGTGGGCACTTGGCTGTCTCGTGAAGTTGTAGAGGTTGGTGTCCCTTCTGTTAGGCACACAGACTGCCACATAACCAGAAGCAAGGTGTACTACACTTTACTGCTGTAGGTCGCTTGATGTGTCAGAAAAACCCAACAAACAAACCCAAACAATGCACAGAAAGAGAAGAGCAGCAAAAGCTCCCCTTCCGACTGCTTTAAGTTACCAAGAATGAAGTCTGTAGGCTGTTGTGAGCTGAGCTGTGTCAGCAACCCAAGCATCCTCCTTAGGGTCAAGTGGACGCAAGTGAAGCAGGACTGGTGGGCACTTGGCTGTCTCGTGAAGTTGTAGAGGTTGGTGTCCCTTCTGTTAGGCACACAGACTGCCACATAACCAGAAGCAAGGTGTACTACACTTTACTGCTGTAGGTCGCTTGATGTGTCAGAAAAACCCAACAAACAAACCCAAACAATGCACAGAAAGAGAAGAGCAGCAAAAATTCCCCTTCTGACTGCTTTAAGTTACCAAGAATGAAGTCTGTAGGCTATTTGCAACTCTTTTTTTTCTTTTTTACCCTTGTAAGCTTGGAGGAGAAAGAGATTTTCATCAGACAGGCTTTCTCAGTGCAAAACAGCAGCTAAAGCTTTCAAACTTTTAGAGTTTTCAAACCTTTTAAAGGCAATTTTGTACCTCATAAATCCCTGTTGGCAGTCCAGAGCTCACAGGCATTTGAAAATCCTTAGTGGGAGGCTCCAAACCAGCCAGAATTGGAGTGGTAATGGATGTGTATGCAAAATTCTTTAGACAACTCATCATTCCAGAGCATGGATCACCATTCCTGCTCCAACTAATGCTCACAGGATGTAAAAGTATAAAACCACTGCTGTACATGTTCCTGAGAAGCCTCCCTGCCTGTGCTAGGCTTGATTTTTAACCTTTTAATTTGAAGCTGTGGAACAACAACAACAAAAATGCAACCCTAGAAGGATGTTACATGCCAAAACTGCCCTGGCCATTGAACTAAGACTTAACACTTGCAGAAGGGCAGCAGAGAGTGTGCAGAAGGAGCTCAGTGAATCAATGCTGGGTGCCTCTGAAGGAAAAAGCATCAGTGCAAAGCATCAATTTCCAGCAGGTCTAGCATTTGTACCTCAGAATTTCCAACCATTTCTACTGCCAGCAGTGTATATTCTTCAGTACCTGTTCTCAGCAGGGCCTCTTTAGAGTTTTTAACTGATTTTTCTTTTTGGGAGTAGTCCCAACTGAAAGAAAGAGTTATGCTGGAGGTGGGGAGAGAACATGCACGCACAAGGGGTCCAAGTCTTAAATTTATCAGCTTGTGCCAGGGCCATGCAGCCATATTTTACTGCAAGCTTCTACATTCAGTAGGTTTTCCTTCTGCACACAGCTGCTTTCCAACAGAGGCAAATTGAGGATAACACTGACAAAACTGCTCAGTTTCACTCTGCTGCAGATGTGCTCTGAAAGCTTCCTCAAGTGCAAGAAAGGTGGGGGTTGAGTAGTCAGCACTCGTTCCAGCATTCCCCATCAGGAAGGAGTAGATGGTCTTGGCTTAGCCCTCAGTGTGAGGAAGAGAACGAAGAAGCAGCACCTTGGTCCAGGTCCTGAACTGGACCAGCTCATGTGAGGATCAAGCTCTCCAGATGTTTGCCACCCAGCCTGCACCTTCTGAAGTCACTGGGCTCTGTGTGCAGGCACCTGAGGCTCACCAGATGCTGGTACTTGTGGCCTCACAAGCTTCCATGGTGGAGAAGGTGTTAATAAAAAGTGCAAACCCATCAGATGCGACCTCCCAAGGTGACATCTCCTTGTTCAGTTCTTGCCTTCTGTTGTGCTTTATTTAAACCATGTAGGATATTCTAGTCAAAGCACTGTGCTGCTGTTTGTGTTTTCACTTCAGGGTATTTTTGTAACTGTACAGTAGCAATAAAAAAAAAAAAAACCAACAAAAATTATCCCAAACCAAACTCGTTAGAAAAAAGTAGCTGTGATGGGTGGTAATGGCCTGAAACAAAGACCAATCTGTGCATAAGAAGCATGGATGCAGGAGCTCTTCACTCTTCATACAGCATTTTTGGGTAGGGGCAGAGGGTTTGAAGGAGCAGCTCCAAGACTATGCATGGCATTGCAGATGAGTAGTCACAGGCTTTATGAGCACCTTACCAAGCACACCATCTCCACTCCTGGCTTAAACTTGTCATCCAGTAGCTTAGATCGTCAGAAGAGGAGTGTTTGAACCATACATCTGTTGTCAGGGAAGAAAGGTTTTTCTCTTCAGTCAAACAAAAACCAACCCTGGTGCCTGATGTGACCGATTCACTTCTTGGCTACAGTCCTCACTTGCCGGAAGGTGAGGTTGATCCTCGGGGCAAGCACTCTCTTACGGGCGGGCAGGCTGTGGTACCAGTACACGTTGGTGGGGTACTTCATCAGCAGCAGGCTGCCGTGGGCTAGCTGCAGCTTGATGGGTTCGATGTGGCGCGTTGCCTTCTTCCCTCTGGAAGCACAGTGCCTGAAAACAAAGTCTCTGCAAGCTCCAAAGGAGACGGAGGCAATGGGGCTGCGGGGAACCAGCTCGCGCTCGTCGTCGCGGTGTTCGCCTATGTGGTCCTCACCATCTTTGTACCTGTACACAGCACAGATTAAAATTAAATGCCTGGAAGAACAGAATGCTTTGGGTCAGAAGGGGCCTTCCAGTTCATCATCTGGTTCCAACCCCACCCCTGCCCCTGCTCCCCATGGGCAGGGACACCTCTTACTAGACCAGGTTGCTCAAGACTCTGTCCAGCCTGTCTTGGAACACTTCCAGGCTTGGAGCCTCCACAGCTAGTCTGGGCAACCTGTGCCTTATGACAGAATTATAAAATGGGTTGAGTTGACAGGTGAGTGGCTGGAGAGCAGCATTGAGGAAAAGGACCTGGGGGTTGATGAAAAGCTCAATATGAGCCTGCAGTGTGCACAGGTAGCCCAGACAGCAACTGTGTGCTGGGCTGCAGCAAGAGAAGCGTTGCCAGCAGGGCAAGGGAGGGGATTCTGCCCCTTTACTCTGCTCTCCTCAGACCCCACCTGGAGTACTGTGTGCAGTTCTGGAGCCTCCAGCACAAGGACATGGAACTGTTGGAGAGAGTCCAGAGGAGGGCCATGGAGATGCTCAGAGGGCTGGAGCAGCTCTGCTAAGAGGACAGGCTGAAAGAGTTGGGGCTTATCAGACTGGAGAAGGCTTCGAGGAGACCTTGTAGTAGCCTTCCAGGATCTGAAAGGGGCCTACAGGAGGTCTGGGGAGGGACTATTCACAAGGTCTTGTAGTGACAGGACAAGGAGGAATGGGTTTAAACTGGCAGAGGGGAGATTGAAATGGGATGTTAGGAGGAAGTTGTTTGCAGTGAGGGTGGTGAGACACTGGCACAGGTTGCCCAGGGAGGTTGTGGCTGCTCCCTGCCTGGAGGTGTTCAAGGCCAGGCTGGATGAGGACTTGAGCAACCTGTTCTAGTGGGAGGTGTCCCTGCCTATGGCACAGGGTGGGTTGGAACTGGCTGATCTTTGAGGTCTCTTCTAACCTAAACCATTCAATGATTCTAAAGATCACCCAATTCCAAGCCCCAGCCATAGGGAAGAATTTCTTCCTAATGCCTCATCTAAATCCAGCTTCTTGCAGTTTGAATCCATTACCATCACCCTGACACTGCAGGTTTTTGTACAAAGTCCCTTTCCAGCTTTCCTGTAGCCCCCTTAAAGCACTAGAAAGCTGCTGCAAGGCTTCCTCAGAGCCTTCTCTTCAAGCTCAACAACTCTACTCTCCCACCCTGTCCTCCCAGCAGAGGTGCTCCAGCCCTCTGATCATCTTTGTGATCCTCCTCTAGACCAGGTACAACAGCTTCATGTCTATTCCATTATGCACTAGATGCAAACCAACCTGTTAATGACCTCTCAACAGTTTTCCACAAGCAATTTTTCCTATGAACCAGCTGCTTGGTGCAGCTGGGATCCAGACACACCTGTTAATCAGGACAAAGTTAAAAGTATGTCCTGTGTCCAGAGTGACACGGTCTCGGATGCGCTCAAGAAGAGGGATCCATGGCTTAGGAGAGAAGGTAACACCTGAGTAGGTGTAGGTCAGCTCAGGGTCTCCATAGGTGACCTGCTTCCTTGGAATGTCGTGCCACTTGCCAAACACTTGCAGTTTTGTCATTTCACCTGTTTAAATGAGAAAGGAGGAGGTTCAAAGCCAACTCACCGCAACCTCTGAGTGGAGGCTACAAAGATGCTGAGGGGGCCTGGAGCATCTCTGTGTGAGCAGGAAAGGCCAAGAGACATGGGATGTTCTAGCCTGGAGAAAAGCAGCCTGAGAAAATATCTGCTCAGTGCTCAGAAAGAGCTCAAGGACCACTGGAGGACAAGAGGGTAGGGCCAGACTCTTTCCAGGAGCACCCACTGACAGGACAAGGGGCAATGGACATAACTTGGAACCCAGAGGGTTCCACCTGAACAGGAGGGGGAAATTATTTGGTGTGAGGGTGCTGGAGGCCTGGAGCAGGCTGCCCAGAGAGGTTGTGGAATTTCCTTCTCTGGAGAGCTTCCAAACCCAGCTAGACATGGTGATGCTGGGCAAGCTGCTGTAGGCACCCCTGCTTTAATAGGGGGTTTGGACTGGATGATCTGAGGTCCCTTCCAACCCTTAACACAGTGTTAGGGGCAACAACAAACTCGTGCCACCACTCCAGGGTTATCCCACTTCTCAAACGTGAAAGAAACCACTTGATGCTCACTTCCAGGCAAGCAGAATTAACCCTGCACCACCAGCCCCGTGCTTGTCCTTTACTTCTCAGGCCCAGGCTTTGGCACCCTCAGGACCGCTCCACCTCCCGGCGGCTCTGCACAGGCCTTGGCAGCCCAGGGCAGGGAAACCCTTCAAAGGGAAGGGCCTCGGGGCTGGAAGCTGCACTGCCGAGGGCCATTACCTTCGAAGTACTCCACCTCCTCTTCCAGCTGCTGGAAAATCTCGTCAGCCTCAGCTTTACCGAAGAGGAGCCTGTAGTCACAGCTCAGCCCCTCAGCGCGGATCTCCCGCCAGAGTGGCTCCGCTGAAGCAGACCCCGGCTCCTCGGGACGCGGCCTTTTCCCAGCGCTACCGCCCCCCACCTCTCGGGGGGTACGTTTTACCACATATTTGTCCATCAACACCAGTTCGGAAGCACTGACAGCGGCAGAAGTAAGCTTCAGGGACCGGGCGGGACCAGAGACGAAGGAGCGGCGGGGGCGGAGAAGCGGTCGCCGGGGGCGGGCGGGAAACTCACTGCGCATGCGCGGACAGAGCCCCGCTCCGTAAGCCACGCCCCCTAGCAGTAAACCACGCCCCATAGCCATAGGCCACGCCCCTAGCCGTGGGCCCCGCCCCTTAGCCGTAGACCACGCCCCTGAACGCGCGCGCGCCGGGTTTTGGCGCCAAATCTCCGTCCCGCCTACCTCCCCCAAACCAAGCTGCTGCTCAGGTTGCTGCTGCTCCTCAGTGCTGTTCCGTGACCGCTCTGCCTCCGCAATGATCGGCCAGAAGACGCTGCACTCCTTCTTCAGCGCCGCGCCGGCCAAGAAGCGCAGCCGCTCCCCTCAGCCTGGCGACGATGCTGAGGTAGAGAGCGGGGGAGCGGGTCGTGGGTGCGGAGCGAGGGGAGGCGGCCGGCGGTCGCGACTGTGGGGTGGGAAGAGGCTGCGGGACGCAGCTGTGAGGTGGAGAGGGGCGGCGGGACACGGAGGGGAGCCGGGGGATGGCGGCTGCTGGGGCCGTGGGGGGACCAGGCGGCCCCTTCCAAACTCCCGCGCTCTCTCCATGCCTGGCTGAGCTGCCAATCGAGGCCACGCTCCTCCGCCGTTGCCCAATGGGCGCTGAGAGCTCGCCTCTGCGTTAGAGGGTGCTAGGTAGAGAGGCTCTCTGCGCTCCGTGCCAAGCCAATAGGGAGCAACGGGCGCTTTCCCGCTGGCCAATAGGGAGAGGAGTACCTCTTGTGGGCGGGGACCTCTGCTGCGCGGCGTCCAATGGGGTTGGGGCTGGGGTTGGGGTTGTTTTGCCGCGAAATAGCCACGTGTGTTGGGGCCGCCCCAGGAGGGTGGAGCGAGGTGGGGATATGGCGGTCGCCTGCGTTCTGCTGCCGTTCGGTCTGCGGCCGGGCCTCGTCCGTCCTCCGCTGGGCTTTGCAGCCCTCTGCAGCCGCCTCTTCTGCCGCCGTTACCAGGTCAGCGCCGCCAAGAAGGCGAAAGCTGCTGGGGATGAGGCCGGCCCCACCTTGCAGCTGAGCTCGGAGCAGCAGGAACGGATCCGCAGGAACAAGGAGGCGGCGAGGCAGCGTCTGGCCGAGCGGAACGTGCCACCGGGCTTTGGGGAGAGCTGGCGGAGGCAGCTGGCCGGGGAGTTCTCCAAGCCCTACTTCACAGAGGTGAGCAGGGAGGGTTGGCGCTGGGCTGAATGCTCCTCTTTCCCTGCAGGGGAGAAACAACTCCCTGCACCAGTACAGGTGAGGAGGTGATCTGCTGGAAAGCAGCTTTGCAGAGAAGGACCTAGGAGAGCAGATGCCCGTGAGCCACCAATGTGCCCTTGTGGCAAAGAAGGCTTCATCAGCACAGAACAGCTGGGCACTAGAACCTCCCTCAGCCTGCTGGCCAAACTCTTCTTCATGCCTCCTGGGAGACCAGCAGAGGCTCCAAAGGTGCAGAGTGACCTGCAGCATCTTTGTGAGGAGGAAAGGCTGAGAGCCCTGGGGCTGTTTAGCCTGGAGAACAGCAGCCTGAGAGGGGAGCCTCTCAATGCTCAGCAAGAGCTGAAGCACCTGTGGGGGGTAAGAGTCTGGGGCCAGACTGTCAGTGGTGCCCAGTGACAGGACAAGGAGCAATGGACACAAACGAACCCAGGAGGTTCCATGTTAATATGAGGAGAAACTTGTTTGGTGTGAGGGTGCTGGAGGCCTGGAGCAGGCTGCCCAGAGAGGTTGTGGAGTCTCCTTCTCTTGCACAACCTCATCTAGGTGAACCTGTGTTAGCAGAGGGGTTGGACTGGATGATCTGCAGAGATCCCTTCCAACCCCACCCTTCTGTGGTGCAGCTGATGGCGTTTGTGGCAGAGGAGAGGAAGCGCTACACGGTTTATCCACCCCCTGAGCAGGTCTTCACCTGGACACAGATGTGTGACATCAGAGATGTGAGTAGAAATGCTGGGGAAGGGGGTGGCAATGGTCAGGGCTGGGCTGGACACCAGAGGAGTGACAGATGCTGCCTATGAACCCATCTCCTTTCCGGAAGGGAACAGAAAGGGGATAAGGGAGAGAGAGTGATGAGTTGGGAAAGCTCTAATAAGTAATGGAATATATACAAGTGGATACAAACCAGTACAGAACCCAACCCCTGATGGCAAACACAGCACCACAAGGCCCACTGATGCTGGGGACAGGCAGTGGGTAAGTCCCAGACTGGACTCGGAGCAGATGGAAACTAAGTTCAGAAGCTGGATGCTGGACACGGATTCAGGAATTGGGGTTGCAGGCAGAACAGAGAAAGTCCTTCTTGACCACCAGTCATTGAAGAAGCAGCTTGACCCTGGTGATCCCTCAGCTATCTCCTAAAGTTGCTGTCCATGGGATGCAGTCCTTTGTTAGTCACCTGTCCTGTCTAGTCCTGCCCACAGGTGCCACCTCCGACTTCTTGCCTCCTAGGTGATGTGGCAGTGCCCTTGGTGTGCCAAGGAGCAGATCACATCCAGAGTCCCTCTGCTCCCTCCCTAGCCCTTGGCAGGAACTCTTCCCATCAGCTTATCCTTGCTAGACACAGCTTCTAGCTGTGCAAACCTGCCCTGAACTGCAGGAAGGGCCTCACTGAGCAGAGACTGAGCTGGGAAATCACAGCACTGACCAGAAATAGCCCTGCTGTAGCTCAGAGCAGGACATCTGGGGGAGGTGTCTGCAGCTGTTGGTGCATTTGGGTTGGGTTGGATGCACAAACACATGCATTTGATGTTCTGCCTTGTGAGCAGCAGTCCCATGGGATGTGGCTGCCGTTGGTACTCTTCATGTAACTCATAAATCCCAGCTCCCCTTTCAGCTCTGATAAGGAAGCAGCAATTTATTGCTTTATTACCTTCACTGGAAACAGAAGTTCCTTTTAAGCTTCACCTGGGCTTTTGATCTTATTTCCAAGGCAACAAAGTGCTGGAATTTTGGATCTCACACACATCTCTTGGTGGTTGGTTTGCTTTTTGGTTGGTTTTTTTTTTTAATTGGTTTGCAGTGAACTATGATTAAAAAACAAAACAGTGGTTCAGGTAATCCCATTGCCAAAATCACAGAAGGTTAGGGGCTGGAAGGGATCTTGAAAGATCATCTAGTCCAACCCTCCCTGCCAGAGCAGGATCACCTAGAGCAGATCACACAGGAATGCATCCAGATGAGTCTTGGAATAACTCCAGAGAGGGAGACTGGTGTTTGGACTTGATGATCTTGATTAACTCTTTTGAGTTAATACTGATTGTTACTGAGTGCTAACAAAGGTCTGCTTTCAGGTAAAGGTTGTCATTTTGGGACAAGATCCATACCATGGACCTAATCAAGCTCATGGGCTCTGCTTCAGCGTCCAGAAGCCTGTTCCACCTCCTCCCAGGTATGACAGCACTCACTTGGCAACCTTCCCCTTTTGTTTACAAATTGTTTAGGGCAAGAGGAAATGGCCTCGAGTTCCACCAGAAGAGGTTCAGGTTGGACACGAGGAACAATTTCTTCCCCAAAAGGGTTGTCAGGGCCTGACCCAGGCCACCCAGGGCAGTGGTGGAGTCTCCATCCCTGGAGGGGTTGCAAAGCTGTGGAGCTGTGGTGCTGAGGGTCATGGTTTAGTGGTGACCTCATGGGTTAGCAGCTGGATTTGGTGATCTTAAAGATCTTTCCCACCCAAAACGAATTCTGTGGTTCCAACAGGACGCACAGAGGTAGATCCTTGTTACCCTGCTTCTGCAGGTGGCTTTCTTCTCTTAAAATACGAGATTCAGGTGGATGCTTGCCTTGCCTGGTGCAGGAGCCACTGTTGTTTGCTCTTTACCTTTTCATTGTGTTTATTTAAACTCTTGTGATGTGTTGTTTTTGGGGGTTTTTTTATTGCAGTTTAGAAAACATCTACAAAGAGCTGTCTGAAGACATTGAGGACTTCACCCACCCTGGTCACGGCGATCTGACTGGCTGGGCCAAGCAAGGTGAGTTACCAGAGGCTCTAGTACCATGTCCACTGCAGGCCATGCAAAAGCCCATCCAGAAAGCAGCCCCGTGGTTAGGAAGAGCTCATCTGTGAAAGAGAGAATCAGGTTGTGAGTGCTCGACAGCCTCAGGGTGAACATCAGACTCCTCTTTTCCTGGAGGAATGGGCTGGGTTGGAAAGGGATCATCCAGTTCCACCCACCCTGCTATGGGCAGGGACCCCTCCCACCAGCCCAGCTTGCTCAAGGCCACGTCCAGCCTGGCCTTGAACACCTCCAGGGAGGGGCCATCCACAGCTTCCCTGGGCAAAGCTGTGCCAGTGTCTCTGCAGCCTTTTGGTTCCATGCTGTGTGTCCCTGCTCTGTTTGCCAGGGGTGCTGCTGCTCAACGCTGTCCTCACTGTGCGAGCTCACCAGGCCACCTCCCACAAGGAGAGAGGCTGGGAGCAGTTCACTGACGTGGTGGTGTCCTGGCTCAACAAGAACTTGCACGGGGTGGTCTTCATGCTGTGGGGAGCCTATGCCCAGAAGAAAGGCAGCTCCATTGACCGGGTATGGGTCGCTCCTCCTCACCTCTTCTCTCTCCTTCCTCTTTTCCTCCGGTTGGGCGGACACTAGAGGGCACTTCCCTGGCAGAATTGAGCTTTTTCTCCCTGCTTCAGCACTCTGCTCAAATTTCTGTTGCGTTCCAGCTTGGCCTTTGGCAGAATTAGGCAACCAAAGTGGACCAAGGGCAACCTTCTGCTGTCAGAAGAGCGTCCAGCTGAGGACAGAGCTGCTTTTTCCTAGGAAAAGCCTCATGAATAAACACAGAACTTGCCGTTGGGATTCCAGCAGTCAAAAGCTGGCTGGGCTGCTTCATGTAGTCCACCCACCTCTCTTCAGTGGGACAAAAGGCTTAGCCCTCACAGCCAGTTCTTTGGGTCCCCAGGCTGGTGGCTGAGGAGGTGGAGAGAGGGAAAAACACCACACCTGCATGGTGGGGCAGAGCAGCCAACCGTGTCCAGGGTGGGGGTGAAAGGGTGCAAATCATAGAATTGTGTGGGTTGGGGAAGCCCTTGGAGATCATCAAGTTGAGCCATCAACCTAAGAACCAGCAGGGCCATCAGACCATGTCCAGACACCTCTTGAACCACCTCCACCTAACATCGTTTCCTCTCCTGCTTCACAGAAGCGCCACCACGTCCTGCAGACCGTCCACCCCTCGCCCCTCTCTGTCAACAGAGGGTTCTTTGGCTGCAGGCACTTCTCAAAGACAAACGAGCTGCTGAAGAAAGCTGGGAAGAAGCCCATAGACTGGAGAGCACTCTGAGCTCATCTGCAGGACCTGCTTTGGGGGCAGGGGAAGGAGCTCCTGGTTGAAACCAGCCTCTGCTTTTGGGGCTCACCTCGGTTCAGAAGAACTTTTGCTGACCTGAAGGTTGCTCTTTGGATGTTGATCAAGGAGCAAAACCCCCAAACTTTCAGACATGTTCTGTTTTATTAAATGATTTTGTGGGTTGGGTTTTTTTTTTTTTTTTTTGAAGAGCAGGTTGGAGTGTGGAGATCTTCTCTGCTCTTTGAACAGGTCTCAGCTGAACTGGAAGCCAGGAAGCAGGAGCTGTACATTGATTTGTGTTCGTTGTTGTACTGGGAACATCCTTCCAGGTTCTCATGGAGGGGCATCAATTCTTAGAGCTGAATTTTGCCCAGAGCCTGTGTATTGATTTGTGTTTGTCGTTGGAATATTCTTCCAGGCTCTCATTGAGGGATGTCAATTGCTAGAACTGAATATTGTCCAGAGCCTTTGTATTGATTTGTGTTTGTTGTTGGAATATCCTTCCAGGTTCTCATTGAGGGATGTCAGTTCCTAGAGCTGAATATTGTCCAGAGCCTTTGTATTGATTTGTGTTTCTTGCTGGAATATCTTTCCAGGCTCTCATGGAAGGATGTCAATTCCTGGAGCTGAATTTTGCCCAGAGCCTTTGTATTGATTTATGTTTGCTGGAATATCCTTCCAGGTTCTCATTGAGGGATGTCAATTGCTGGAACTGAATATTGTCCAGAGCCTGTGTATTGATTTGTTGTACTGGGAGTATCTTTCCAGGTTCTTATAGAGAAACCTGGAAAGATTCTCCATAAGATGTTCTTAGAGTTGAATTTTGTCCAGAGCCTGCTGAGCCTCCTCCCTCTTTGCCTTCTTTGCAAATCCACATCTCCTATTTGGAGGTGTGGAGTTGACTTTGCAGGAGAAAAAGGGAGTTGCTTTTGGTTTTTAGCTTAGATATGTTAGCTGGTGGCCTCTTGGGACTATACACTGCCAGAAGTGGTCCTTGGGGGTCTCCAGACCCTCACCATTTCAGAGTGAGTGGGAGTTGGGGTCTCCAGACCCTCACCATTTCAGGTTAAACCTTCCCCCCTATGCCAAGAGGGGAGAGTGACCAAAGCTTTGGTCGTGCTCTGAGGTTTTTGTTGGCACTGAGACAGGAAACCCAAAAGCTTTGTACAGTCTTAGTGGCTGGCAGCTGAGATGTGTTGACCATGGACTTGGTGGTACCTGCTGATGGCAGCAGTCAAGGTTTGGTCACCAAGGTCACCCAGTGGATGGGTCAGTGGCTGCAAGTCCTGTAAGAGGGGTAGCTTTGTGCTGTGCCTTCCTAGGAGCAAACCAAGGCTTCTGGCCACTCTTGTAAAGAACCCTTGGGTCTTCCAGGCAGAAGGCAAGGTTGGACTTCAAACTTTTTGGGTTTCCAGTCCCATCTTTGACTGGGTAATTGCTGTAACGGAGCTCAAGTGCCTTGTTCCTTTGGCAGCTACTTCAGGCTGTGTAGAATAACCCCTGTAAAGCTTTCCCTGGAGCTTGCTCCGTGGGTGACACTAGTACAAGGAGGGACCTTTACACTTGCTGTGACTGGGGTTTGGTTTGTTTATTTGGTTGTCTGGGGTTTGGGTTTTTTGGTGGCTTTTTTTTTTTTGTGTGTGTGGGTTTTTGTTTGTTTGTTTGTTTTTTTTGTTTTTTTCCTCCCCCTACTTTGTTGGGGTTTTTTTTTAAAATAAAATCTACTTCGTGTATGTTGTGCTCTCCTCTTCCAGTCCGAGGAACAACCCAGGGGGTGACACCGTGTAGGGAGTAGTGGCATGGGTGGGAGGTCCCTGCTGTCTCCCCAGGGCTTCCCCCCTTAGGGAGGCACAGTGACAGCAGCTTGTCCTTCTCCTTGTCCCCGCGACCAGGCAGGGAGCCAGGGCACCTTTGTCCCCCAAGGATCGGGTGTCCTGGCTGCCCAGGCTGAACCCTTGCCTCTAGCAGAAGCTTGCCAGGGATGTTAGCAGGGAAAGATTTTCCTGCTTGACGTTGCCATCACGTGCGAGGATGCAACCACGGCACAGCTACCAGTGAGGGGACACTGGGGAGACTGGGACATGTGCTCCCCCCAGCCCTCTGCCCCTCGCCCTGGCCTCTGGCAGCCTGCTGGTGTGGAGGGACTGACTGGCTGAGGTCAGCCTGGGCAGGCACAGCTGGGACAGAGAAAGGAGGGGACCCACAGGGCTCTGGACCCATGGTGAGTGACTGGGGCTGAGGGAATCTGGGGGGGCTGGGGTGAGTTTCCTTCATGACCACCCCCAGCTTTTAGTGCTTGTAGGGGTTTGGGGGGTTGGGTTTTTGATATACCCCACTCTGGGGGGCTCATGGGGTGGTTTTGCTGCCATCTTTTGGGACGCTGTGAGCAGCCGGGGAGGTGTTGGGGGGGGCTGTGTGAAGGCAGAGTGAAACCATGGCTCCTGCCAGGGCTGCTGCTGTTGGGAGGAGTAAAAATAGCTCTGGCTGAGCCAAGGGCCTGGCTTAGTGCTGGAGGGGGACACACCAGTAGAGAAAGGCTCCTGGTGTTATTGGGGAGCTGCTCCTGTCACCCCCCAGCTGATTCTGACCGAGCATCTCCTGGTGTTACTGGGGAGCTGCTGCTGTCACCCCCAAGCTGATTCTGACTGAGCATCTCCTGGTGTTATTGGGGAGCTGCTGCTGTCACCCCCCAGCTGATTCTGACCGAGCATCTCCTGGTGTTACTGGGGAGCTGCTGCTGTCACCCCCAAGCTGATTCTGACTGAGCATCTCCTGGTGTTATTGGGGAGCTGCTGCTGTCACCCCCCAGCTGATTCTGACCGAGCATCTCCTGGTGTTACTGGGGAGCTGCTCCTGTCACCCCAGCTGATTCTGACCAAGCATCTCCTGGTGTTACTGGGGAGCTGCTGCTGTCACCCCAGCTAATTCTGAATGAGCATCTCCTGGTGTTTTTGGGGAGCTTCTCCTGTCACCCCAGCTGATTCTGACTGAGCATCTCCTGGTGTTTTTGGAGAGCTGCTCCTGTCACCCCAGCTAATTCTGAATGAGCATCTCCTGGTGTTTTTGGAGAGCTGCTCCTGTCGCCCCAGCTGATTCTGACCGAGCATCTCCTGGTGTTATTGGGGAGCTTCTCCTGTCACCCCAGCTGATTCTGACCGAGCATCTTCACGCTTCTCCACAGGGCAGGTGAATGCTGCCGGCCAGCCTGCTCTTGCTGTTCCTGCTGCTGCTGGTCTGGGTCAAAATGTCCAACCCTCGAGCCGGGAAGGAGGAGAAGCTGCAGCAGCCTCTCGTGGAGCAGGCGCTAGCTAACAGCACAACCAAGACCCCGAGCTGTGCAAGCCCCCTGGCCCCCAGCAGCGCCCCCCGGGCTGGCAGGTCGCTGGCGGCGGAGCGGGAGCAGATCGCCGTCTACAACCCCGCGGCTCTCCGCCGGCCGGCCCTGGCCAAGTTCGTGCTGGGCTCCTTCGAGGACAACTCCTCCGATGATGAGCTGGTGGCCACAGCTTTCAGAGTGGGCAGCAGGCGCAGCAGCCTGGCCGCGGCTGGGGTCGCCGGCACCGAGCCCCCTGCTGCCACCGCCCAGCCCGAGCCTACCACCGGCATGAGGTAGGGGATGTGGGCTTGGGTGTCAAAGGGTGGTGTGAGGACGCCCCAAGTTTTAGGTGGGCAGATGCTCTTCAGGGCTGCACTCCTCAGCCACCTCGTTGCTGAAACTGGGGTGCGCCTGTGGGTGCCTCTTGGAGCCCCAGATGTCCCCATCTTAGAATCATAGAATCAGGCAGGGTTGGAAGGGACCACAAGGATCAGCCAGTTCCAGCCCCTCTGCTGTGCCCAGGGACACCCTACCCTAGAGCAGGCTGCCCACAGCCTCTGCCAGCCTGGCTGCAAACACCTCCGGGGATGTGGCCCCAACCACCTCCCTGGGCAACCCATTCCAGGCTCTCAGCACCCTCATGGTGAAGAACAACTTCTGGGATGCTGAAGAAGGGAACAGGAAGTGCTTAGAGTGTGCAGGATGTTCCATCAAACACAACCCCCTCTTCTGCAGCCAAACTGCCCCCAAGTGGCTCTCATCTCCTCAGGGCTGCTGCTCTCATTTTGCTGCTTCTCTCCTGCCCCTGCCCCATCACCTGGTTACAGCTGTGGTTGGCACAGGACAGGCATGCATCAAGGAACATGGGTTTTCTTGCATGGCAAGATGAGGCTGGGGCTGGGTGAGGTGATGAGCATGGGGCTGGGGTTCTCCAAATGCTCTCCATCCTTCTGGGTGCTCAGGTGGAGCATGACCATTGTTGGAGGCACTTCATGGGGCAGGTGGACACTTCTGAGAGGGCACTTACATGTCCATGTGCACTTGGGAGTGCAAATGTTGTTCTGGATCCAAGAAGGACAGGCTGCCTGGGGAGGTGGTGGAGTCACCATCCCTTGGAGGTGTTCTAGAAATTGCAGTTTGGGACAGGGTTTGGTGGCCATGGTGGTGTTGGGCTGATGGTTGGACTGGATGATCTCAGAGGTTGTTTCCAACCTCAGTGAAGGAGTTGGTGGAGTCACCACCTCTGGATGTGTTTAGAAGTTGTTTGGATGTGGTGCTTGGGGATATGGTTTAGGGTGAACCTTGTAGAGCAGGGATATCAGTTGGACCCTGAGGGTCTTTTCCAACCAGAATGTTTGTGTGTGTGATTCCCTGGCTGCCAACATGCTCCTGAGTCACAGGTGGAGAAGCACAGCATCCCTGGAGGAGTGGGGCAGGTGGGAAAGGTGCTCCTGTGCTGCTCCTGAGTCACAGGTGGAGACGCACAGCATCCCTGGAGGAGTGGGGCAGGTGGGAAAGGTGCTCCTGTGCTGCTCCTGAGTCACAGGTGGAGAAGCACAGCATCCCTGGAGGAGTGGGGCAGGTGGGAAAGGTGCTCCTGTGCTGCTCCTGCCCTCCCTCTGCCCTTGCAGGTGAAGGATTGTAGCCAGAAGAGTGACTCTTGGGTGGCTTTGTGATGGGTGGTTCAAAAGCAGCTGAGCTTTGCTCTGTAGTGAGCTTTGCCCAGTGCTGGTGGGTCCTTTGGGCAGCTCACTTCAGAGCAGCTTCCCCTGTTGGCTGCTGGGCATAAAAATAACTGGAGGCAAAGTGCTGCTGCCCAACAACTTCTGGCTGCTCCTCTCCCTGTTAAAAATAGAAGACCTTTGGCTGTGGGCAGGTGTCAGGCAGGCCCCCAGCTGCCCAAGGGTGCCTAGCTGAGGGGTTGGCTGGTTCTGTGAATTGCTGCTCTGTGCATTAATGTGGGAGGGATTTTCTGGTGCCAGGTTGTAGGGGTGGTTGGTGGCAGTGTGCAGGGTGGGATGGCTGTGCTGGGAATGGGCAGCCCCAGCAAAGCTGCTGGGTGGCATGGAGAGGGATGCACCAGAGTGAGATAAAGCCAGCACTGCTCCATGAGTGGCTCCAGCTACTGAGGCAATTCCCTGACGTGTCCCAACCTCCCAGAGGCTTTTGATACTTCATAGAATCAGGGATTGGGTTGGGCAGGGACCTTAACAACCATGGAGTCCAACAGCCTGCAGTCAGCAGGGTCAGCTGCAGCTACAGCAGGTTGCTCAGAGCCCCAGACAGCCTGACCTGCAGTGGTGCCAGGCATGGGGCATCAACCTGGGCCAGGCTCTCACCACCCTCGTGGTGAAGAATTTCTTCCTTTTCTCAGTCTAATACCATCTGAATCTCAAGTCTAAATCTCCCCCTCTCAGTCTAAACCCATCTCAATCTCAAGCCTAAATCTCCCCCTCTCAGTCTAAAACCATCTCAATCTCAAGCCTAAATCTCCCCTTCTCAGTCTAAAACCATCTCAATCTCAAGTCTAAATCTCCCCTTCTCAGTCTAAAACCATCTCAATCTCAAGTCTAAATCTCCCCTTCTCAGTCTAAAACCATCTCAATCTCAAGTCTAAATCTCCCCCTCTCAGTCTAAACCCATCACCCCCTGTCCTGTCATTGCACTCCCTGATCAAATCCCTCCCCCATCATTTCTGTAGCCTCCTTATATACTGGAAGGCCACCAGGAGGTCTTCAGCTGAACACGGCAAGTGCTGCCAGTGGGACATCTGCTTGCCCTGGGGGAGGTTGGCCCTTCCTTATCTGTGGAAGAACGATCAACAGCTCCAAACTTTGGCTGAGTGCAGCAGGGAGGAATGTGAGCCTGCTCATTAAAATAGAAAGTGGGTGAAAGCTGTGGGCAGAGCCCTGGGGAGGTCCTACCAGTGGTGCCAGGCCCCTCCTGTGCTGGTCACAGCTGTGCCCAGGGGTGGGAGGCACAAGGGCTGTCCTCTAGGAGTTTGTCTGTCTGACCATCCACCAGCACAGCCCCACTCCAGGGATGCAGGATGGGCTGTGAGACGTGGAATAGGCTCCAGAGGGCATGGAGATGTCTTCAGTGGAAAATCGTGGGATGGGTGAGTGTGGCCAGCAGCCTGGGGGGGGGTTGGGGAGGAGTCTGGGGGCTGCAGAGGTGGCAGAGTGGGATGGGATCTGATCCAGCATGGGGCTGTAGCTGTGCAGGAGCAAAATTCCCATGGGAGCTGGTGGGATCCGTGCATCCCACTCTTTGTGAGGCTTCTTCTCTTTGGTGCCCCCATTCATGTTTGTGAATATGTGAAGAGTGAGTGTCAGGAACTGAATCCCTGTGGAGATCCTGGAGTGCCACAGGGAGGTGGTAGGCAGGGAGGTGAATCCCTGTGGAGATTCTGGAGTGGTGCAGACAGGTGAATCCCTGTGGAGATCCTGGAGCGCCACAGAGAGGTGAATCCCTGTGGAGATCCTGGAGTGCTGCAGGGAGGTGAATCCCTGTGGAGATCCTGGAGTGCTGCAGGGAGGTGGTAGGCAGGGAGGTGAATCCCTGTGGAGATTCTGGAGTGGAGCAGGGAGGTGAATCCCTGTGGAGATCCTGGAGTGCCACAGAGAGGTGAATCCCTGTGGAGATCCTGGAGTGCTGCAGGGAGGTGGTAGGCAGGGAGGTGAATCCTTGTGGAGATCCTGGAGTGCTGCAGGGAGATGAATCCCTTTGGAGATCCTGGAGTGCCGCAGGGAGCTGGTAGGCAGGGAAGCAAATCCTGATGTTCCTTGTGGGTGTTAGCAGGCTGAAGGGTTCGTTGCTGTCCTCAGAAGGACCTGTGGAAGGGGCAAAGTGTGGTGTGTGTCNGAGAGACTCGAGTGCTGCAGGGAGGTGGTAGGCAGGGAGGTGAATCCTTGTGGAGATCCTGGAGTGCTGCAGGGAGATGAATCCCTTTGGAGATCCTGGAGTGCCGCAGGGAGGTGGTAGGCAGGGAGGTGAATCCTTGTGGAGATCCTGGAGTGCTGCAGGGAGATGAATCCCTTTGGAGATCCTGGAGTGCCGCAGGGAGCTGGTAGGCAGGGAAGCAAATCCTGATGTTCCTTGTGGGTGTTAGCAGGCTGAAGGGTTCGTTGCTGTCCTCAGAAGGACCTGTGGAAGGGGCAAAGTGTGGTGTGTGTCGCCGTCAGGCTTCCCGCAGCGGCCGTGGGAGCGCTGGCCGGGAGCAGAGGGCAGCTCGCCCGTGGGGAGGCTCCGGTGGGGTGGCCGCGGGGTCGCTGAGGCTCGTCGCCCCCCGCACAGACCCAGCATGTCCGGGCTGCACCTGGTGAAGAGGGGCCGTGAGCAGCGCAAGATGGACCTGCAGCGAGACTTCACCGTCGCCTCGCCGGCGGAGTTCGTCACCCGCTTCGGCGGCACCCGAGTCATCGAGAAGGTCTTTGCCCTGCGCTGCTGCCCTGTGCCCGCCTCCTGGGGCCTTGCTTCTCACGGTGCCACCCTTGAGCCCTGCCCACCAGCCTCGGGCTCACACCAGGCTGAGGCAGCCCCNTCCGCCCCGCCGCGGTGTGTCCGCCCCGCCGCGGTGTGTCCGCCCCGCCGCGGTGTGTCCGCCCCGCCGCGGTGTGTCCGCCCCGCCGCGGTGTGTCCGCCCCGCCGCGGTGTGTCCGCCCCGCCGCGGTGTGTCCGCCCCGCCGCGGTGTGTCCGCCCCGCCGCGGTGTGTCCGCCCCGTCGCTGTGTGTCCGCCCCGTCGCGGTGTGTCCGCTGGCAGCGGCTTTGCTTGGCTGGCACAAACGAGGGCCAAGGTCCCATCCTTCGTGAGGCACAGCGCCGAGCATCGCAGCTGCAGCTAAGGAGCCTCCTGCTCCACGGGCTCCCACGCACAACCCCTCCGCTGCCCTCGCCGCCTCAAGCCTCCTCTCGGGGCCGTGCGCCCAGCCCTGTCCCCTCACCCCCGCCGGCAGCCGAGCAGAGGTTTCAGCCTGTGCCCTGCCGTGTGCCCGTCCCACCAGGTGCTGATCGCCAACAACGGCATCGCGGCCGTCAAGTGCATGCGCTCCATCCGCCGCTGGGCGTACGAGATGTTCCGCAACGAGCGCGCAGTCCGCTTCGTCGTCATGGTCACCCCTGAGGACCTCAAGGCTAACGCAGGTAGCTGCTGACAGCATCCCGCCCAGCGCCGTCGAGGAGCCAGGGAGTGGTCCGCGCTGGAAGGTTGTGGCTGCTCACTCCCTGGAGATGTTCGAGGGCAGGTTGGATGAGGCCTTGAGCGACCTGTTCTAGTGGGAGGTGTCCCTGCCTGTGGCACAAGGGGGTGGGAACTGGATGAGCTTTGAGGTCCCTTTCAACCTAAACCGTTCTGTGATCCAGCCCAGCCCGCCCCACAGGCAGCAGGGACATCTCCACCAGCCCAGGTCACCCATATCAAACCTCACCTTGAATGTCTTCAGGGAAGGGGCCTCGACCACCTCCCTGGGCAACCTGTTCCAGTGCTCCACCACCCTCATAGTAAAGAGCTTGTTGCTGACATCCAATCTGAATCTGCTCTTCTCAAGCTCAAAGCCATTGCCCCTCATCCTGTCCCTGCAGGCCTTTGTAGACAGCTTCTCTCCATCCTGCCTGTAAGCCCCCTTCAGGTACTGGCAGGCTGCTGTTAGGTCCCCCCAGAGCCTCCTCCTCTGCAGGCTGAACACCCTCAGCTCCCTCAGCCTATCCCCATAGTAGAGCTGCTCCAACCCTCTGATCATTTTCGTGGCCTCCTCTGTACCTGCTCCATCAGCTCCATGTCCTTCCTGTAATGAGTGCTCCAGACCTGGATGCAGCACTCCAGGTGAGGTCTCACCAGAGCAGGGCAAAGTGGCAGAATCCCCTCTCTGCCTCTGCTGGCCACACTTCTGATGCAGCCCAGGGTATGATTTGCCTTCTGGGCTGCAAGCTCACACTGCTCGTGTCCAGCTTCTCATCCACCAAGCACGCCCAAGTCCCTTTCCACAGGGCTGCTCTCATCCACCAGCACCCCCAAATCCCTTTCCACAGGGCTGTTCTCTAACACCTCATCCCCCAGCCTGTACTGATAGTGAAGATTGTGTGATTGATGTAGACCTTCTGGCTCTCTACAATTCCCTGAAAGCAGGTCAGAGTGAGGTGGTGATTGGTGTCTTCTAGTATTGAGTGATAGGACAAGAGGAAATGGCCTCAAGTTGCACCAGGAAAGGTTTAGGTTAGAGATGAATTTTTTTTTAGCTGCAAGAGTGGTCAGGGGTTGGAACAGGCTGCCTAGGGAGGTGGTGGAGTCACCATGCCTGAAGGCATTCAAGAAACCTGTGGCCATGGCACTCAGGGATGTGGTTTGATGGCTGTGGTGGTGTTGGGTTGATGGTTGGACCCAGTGATCTCAGAGGGCTGTTCCAATCACAATGGTTCTGAGAGGGATGTTCTCCACCCTTTCCTTCTTCTCGTGTTCCTGCCTGGAACATGGAGGGGCTCTGCACAGCCTGGGTCCACACCTTCTCCTCCTGGCAGCCAGGTGCTCTAGAGTTCCCCACCTCCTCCTGCCTCCCTGGGATAGGGGATTTGGGGAGGGGGTGCAAAAGGCACAGCTTGGAGGACTGGCTCCCACCACCTCCTCCTGCTGTCTTTCAGAGTACATCAAGATGGCAGATCACTACGTGCCCGTCCCTGGTGGGGCCAACAACAACAACTATGCCAACGTGGAGCTGATTGTGGACATTTCCAAACGGATCCCAGTCCAGGTAGCTTCCACCTCCTTGCTGAGGGAAGTGGATGGGGAAGAACTGCAGGGAGGGGTTGTGTGAAAAAGACTTCTGGAGATCATCTGGTCCACAAAAGCCCCAAGAACTGGGGTGGTGCCCCTCTGTGTGGAGGACCTGTGGATGCCAAGGTGAGAAGCTAACATCTTGTGGTGCTCCTTCTCTTGTGCCCAGGCTGTGTGGGCTGGCTGGGGACATGCCTCGGAGAACCCCAAGCTGCCAGAGCTGCTGCAGAAGAGTGGGATAGCATTCCTGGGTAAGAAGCTGCAGTGGGCATCAGGCTGGGCCTGCTGGGACAGGGCGGGGGGGTGATGGATTTCACTAAAAGAGGGAGGCTCAAGCAGGAGAGAAGGAAGAAATGTTTGACACCGAGGGTGGTGAGAGCCTGGCCCAGGTTGCCCAGAGGTGGGACATGCTCTATCCCTGGAACCATTGCAGGTCAGGTTGGTTGGGGCTCTGAGCAACCTGCTCTAGGCACAGGTGTCCCTGCTGAGTGCAAGAGAGTTGGACTGGATGAGCTTTAAATGCCCCTTCCCTCCTAACCCTGTCTTTGATTCTCTGTAATGCTCATGCAGATATATGAGGAACATTGAGTGGAAGAAGATCTCAGGGGCTTCCCAGCCAGGGTGCATCCCAGTCTATGTCTTGGATAAGGGCTGAGCTCCATCCTGGGCTGGGTAGTGAGTTTGGGGGTTTTCTCACACCTCCACTCTTCACTGAGGGGCTGAGGGTGCCAGCTGAGTGGGGACCACCCTTCTGCAGCATGTGTGGGATGGAGACAGGCCGAGTGGCCAGGCTGACCCAGCTCACCCTTGCTCTTGCTATTTGAAGGTCCCCCCAGTGATGCCATGTGGGCTCTGGGGGACAAAGTGGCCTCCACCATCGTGGCTCAGACAGTGGAGATCCCCACGCTGCCATGGAGCGGGAGCGGTAAGTGCCTCCTCCCCAGCTGGGGAGGACTTGATGATCTCACAGGTCTCTTCCAGCCTTGACAGCTCTGGGATTCTAACCCCACACACCCTCTGCTCCCCTCTTTCTCTCCATCTCCTCCAAAACAAGCACCAGGGCTGGCATCCCTGGTCCAGCTGGCCTCAAATGTTGGGCATCTCACTGCAGCCAAGGGGCTTCAGGGAGAGTTTTGGAGATGATGGAAACAAAGGGAGTGGCATGTGCCAGCTTGGGGTGCCCTGATTGCTGGGCATAGCTAATGTGTCACCCCAGCCATGCCACCCTGGTGGTGACCACATTCCTGACCGTGCCTGCAGGTCTGGTTGCCCAGTGGTGTGAGGATGACCAGAAGCATCAGCAGACCATCACCATCCCCCTTGAGACTTATGCACAAGGCTGCGTGAAGGACATGGAGGAAGGCTTGGAGGTGAAGCTGAGCCCATGGGCAGTTGGTTCTCCCTTGCCCACCATTATTTCTCCTTGGACCTGCATGCTCTGACCCTTTTGGCCTCCCAGCACATGATGTGTGAGGCTGCTCCAGCAGCAGTTTGTCCTTCATGGGGTCCTGCATGGGCTTGGGGAAGGGTGAGCTGTCAGAGTCCAAAGCACTCCAGTCATACCAATACTTGACCCACCTCAGGTGGCCCAGAAGATTGGCTACCCACTGATGATCAAGGCAGCAGAAGGTGGAGGGGGCAAAGGCATCCGCAAAGTGGAAGCAGCAGAAGAATTTGGCACCTGCTTCCGACAGGTGAGAGGTTCCTGGACCCCTGCACCCCCGTCCCATCCTGGGGGCATGCAGCAGGGTCCTGCTCCCACCTTGGGTGCCTCATGCTATGGGACCTACCTCCATCAGGCTGTTCAGTCTGGAGAAGAGGAGGCTCCCAGGTGACCTTCTTGTGGCCTTCCAGGATTTGAAGGGGAACTACAGAAAAGCTGGGGAGGGACTTTTTAGGCTCTCAGGCAGTGACAGGACTAGGGGGAATGGAGCAAAGCTGGAGAGATTCAGATTGGATGTGAGGAAGTTCTTCACTGTGAAGACCTTATAGTAACCTTCCAGTATCTGAAGGGGGCCTGCAGGAAGGCTGGGGAGGGACTATTCACAAGATC
>VWZI01013916.1:36330-58985 GCA_013396835.1 Psilopogon haemacephalus | reverse complement strand
TCTCTTCCAACCTAAACCATTCTATGATTCTATGAGAGTGGTGAGAGCCTGGAATGGGTTGCCCAGGGAGGTGGTTGGGGCCACATCCCTGGAGGTGTTTGCAGCCAGGCTGGATGAGGCTGTGGGCAGCCTGCTCTAGGGTAGGGTGTCCCTGGGCATGGCAGGGGGGGTTGGGACTGGCTGATCCTTGTGGTCCCTTCCAACCCTGCCTGATTCTCTGTTCCTGGGATGAGTGCTGGGGTTTGACGGCAGCGCACAACCTTCTTCCTCCCCGCAGGTGCAGGCAGAGGCCCCTGGCTCACCTATCTTCCTGATGAAGCTGGCCCAGCACGCGCGGCACCTGGAGGTGCAGGTGCTGGCCGACGAGTACGGCAGTGCCATCTCCCTCTTTGGCCGCGACTGCTCCATCCAGCGCCGCCACCAGAAGATCATCGAGGAGGCTCCCACCACCATCGCTGCCCCCTCCGTCATCGAGGTGATGGAGCAGGTAGGTCGCCCTGGCCTCTGATGGGTTTAGCCACCTGAGGCTCTCCACGG
Source organism: Psilopogon haemacephalus (assembly GCA_013396835.1). Taxonomy (NCBI): domain Eukaryota; kingdom Metazoa; phylum Chordata; class Aves; order Piciformes; family Megalaimidae; genus Psilopogon; species Psilopogon haemacephalus. The sequence goes on along the minus strand of VWZI01013916.1, from coordinate 58,448 downwards.
GAAGGGAAGGGCGCCCCAAACCAAGCAGGAAGCCCCAGCCCTGCTTGTCTCCTGGAATCCACGCAAGGGTAGTGCTGCCGGAGGGACAGTCCAGCTCTGCTGTGGTGACCAGAAGGGCTTTACCCACTGTGGTGATTTCAGAGAATCACAATATGACAGGCTATGAGAGTTGGGGCTCTGCAGCCTGGAGAAGAGAAGGCTTCCAGGAGACCTTTGAGTAGCCTTCCAATATCTGAAAGGGGCTACAGGAGGGCTGGGGAGGGACTATTCACAAAGTCTTGTAATGACAGGACGAGGGGGAATGGGTTCAAACTGGGGGGCCAGAACTGCACAGCTGATATGAGAGATGTTCCCTTCTCCATATCACCTTTGTGGCTGTGTGCCAGACTCTCTCAAGCAGTTCTGTGTTCCTCTTGAACTGGGCGGGGGGGGCAGAACTGGACTCCTGATAAGAGAGATGTTCCCTTCCCCATATCACCTTTGTGACTGTGTCCCTCTTGAACTGGGGAGCCCAGAACCGGACTCCAACTCCTGATATGAGAGATGTTCCCTTCCCCATATGACCTTTGTGGCTGTGTCCCTCTTGAACTGGGGAGCCCAGAACCGGACTCCAACTCCTGATATGAGAGATGTTCCCTTCCCCATATGACCTTTGTGGCTGTGTCCCTCTTGAACTGGGGGGTCCAGAACTGGGTTCCTGACAAGAGAGATGTCCCCTTCCCCTCATCACCTTTGTGGCTGTGTGCTGGAGTGTGTCCCCCTCGGGCAGTGCGCGGTGCGCCTGGCGCAGATGGTTGGCTACGTGAGCACGGGCACCGTGGAGTACCTCTACAGCGAGGATGGGAGCTTCCACTTCCTGGAGCTGAACCCACGCCTGCAGGTGGAACACCCTTGTACAGAGATGATTGCAGATGTCAACCTGCCTGCTGCCCAGCTCCAGGTATCTCAGCCCGCCTGGGTGACTCCCCGAGGTGGAGGTTTTGGGCGACTCCATGGGGTGGATGTTTGGTGATATAAGGAGAAGCACTGAGGTGGTGCCTGGCAGATGGAAGCTGTCCCATGTGCCACCACAGAATCGTAGACCTGCCTGCTTGGAAAAGACCTTGAGATCATAGAGTCCAACCATAACCTAGCATCTCCCTGTACAGCACTCTCAAACCATAGAACTGTTTGGGTTGGGAGAGCCCTCTGAGATCATTCAGTCCAACCATCAACCCAACACCACCATGGCCACTAAACTGTCCTGCAGTGCCATGGCCACGTGTTTCGGGAGCACCTCCCAGGGTGGGAACTCCACCTCCCTGGCAGCTATCTCCAATATAATGTCCCTAAGCTCCTCATCCAGATGTCAAGCATGCTGCAGAGGGAAGCAGGGTTGCGTCCCTTTGTCTTCTCTGGCTCCTGAACTGTGCTTCCTCTTCTCCTCACTCTTCATTCAGACCACCTGTGGAGGTTTCCCAGTTCTAAAGTCTTCTTCTGGCAGTTGAAGTTCTCCTTGTGTCCCTCCCACAGATTGCCATGGGCATCCCCTTGCACAGGATCAAGGACATCCGTGTGCTGTATGGGGAGAGCCCCTGGGGAGATGCCCCCATCTGCTTCCACAGCCCCACCAACCCCCCCGTGCCCAGGGGCCACGTCATCGCTGCCCGCATCACCAGCGAGAACCCTGAGGAGGTGAGCAGGGAGGACTTCCTCTCATCTGCTGGCCCCACACATGGGGACAGGCTTGAAGCTGGGTGAGGTCCTCCCCGGCTGGGCACTGAACCCATGGGACTGGTGAGATCCATCTGCAGAGGGTGAGGAGCTTGCCCTTCCCTGCTCACACTCCCTCACTTCCCAGCCTGGTTTCTCTGTGTCTTCTGCTCTGCCTTCCCTCAGGGTTTCAAGCCCAGCTCGGGGACGGTGCAGGAGCTGAACTTCCGCAGCAGCAAGAACGTCTGGGGCTACTTCAGCGTGGCAGCTGCTGGGGGGCTGCACGAGTTTGCTGACTCCCAGTTTGGGCACTGCTTCTCGTGGGGAGAGAACCGGGAGGAGGCCATCTCGTGAGTGTGGTGGCACTGGGTAGAGCCTGGGTGGCTTCAGGAGGGCTCAGAATTGGCGCAGGAGCTGGGCAAAGTGGCGTCTGCCTGAGAGGGCCAGGATGGTGCTGCTGTGCTGAGCAGCTTGGTGGTGCTGCAGACGCTGCCTGGCCAGTGCCAAGGGTTTCAGACTGGGCTGGAGGTGCAGCTCCAGCTCATCAATGTGGCCCTTAACATCCTGCCTTGGATCAGCAAGACTGTGGCCAGCAGGACCAGGGCAAGGATTGTCCCCTGGTACTCAGCACTGGTGAGGCCATACCTGGAATCCTGGGTTCAGTTTTGAGCCACTCACTCCAAGAAGGACATTGAGGGTATGGAGAGGGTCTAGAGAAGGGCAACAAAGCTGGGGAAGGGTCTGGAGAACAGGGCTGGGGAGGAGCAGCTGAGAGAACTGGGGGTGTTCAGCCTGGAGGAGAGGAGGTTGAGGGGAGACCTTTAGGTTCTCTCCGACTCCCCAAAAGGAGGTTTGAGCCAGCTGGAGATTGGTCTCTTCTCACAAGGAACAAGTGATAGAAGGAATTGAAACAGCTTCCAAATCCCCCACAGCAGGTTTAGGCTGGGCATGAGGAACCATTTCTTCACTGAAAGAGTGCTTAAGGCCTGGCCCAAGATGCCCAGAGCAGTGGTAGAGTCCCTATGCCTGGAAGGGTTTCAAAGCCACGGAGATGTGGTGCTGAGGGCCATGGTTTAGTGGTGCCCTGGCAGTGCTGGGTGAAGGCTTGGATTGGGTGATCTGAAAGATCTCTTCCAACCCAAATTATTCTATGGTTCCATAACACATTGTGGTGATCTCCTGAGGACATGCTCAGCACAGTGAGCAGAGATGTCCATTCAGTCACTGACCAACATGTCATGAGTCTGTCTTGGGTAATTAAATGTTTCATGAAGTCCACAATGACCATGTGAGGTCATCTCCTGCATCCATGAGGGTGCCCAGGGCTTGGGAACTCCTCACCCCAGTCCCAGCAGATCCCCAGCTGCCTCTGCTGAGAGCCAAGTGCTGCCTCACCCACGATTAACGGGAGGGTTTTGCTCCCTACAAGGAACATGGTGGTGGCCCTGAAGGAGTTGTCTATCCGTGGGGATTTCCAGACCACTGTGGAGTATCTGATTAAGCTGCTGGAGACGGAGAGCTTCCAGAACAACGAGATAGACACGGGGTGGTTGGACCATCTGATCGCTGAGAAAGTGCAGGTGGGAGACCCTGACCACCCTAGGGCCACCCTTGTCCCTTGGGTGTCAGAGCCAAACCCTTTTGTTTCTGTCCCCACCCCAGGCAGAGAAGCCAGACACGATGCTGGGTGTCATCTGTGGTGCCCTGAACGTTGCAGATGCTGCCTTCAGGACCTGCATGACCGAGTTCCTGCACTCGCTGGAGAGGTGTGGGGAAGGAGCTGCTTGGCCATGCTGTGGGCACAGAGTCACAGGGGTGACCTGTTCTGTCTGAACATTCCCATGAGGGTGCTGGAGCCCTGCAGCAGCCTGCCCAGAGAGGTTGTGAAGTCTACTTCTCTGGAGGGCTTCCAGCCCCATCTGAGCACTGTGATGCTGGGCAAGCTGCCCAGAGAGGTTGTGGAGCCTCCTTCTCTGGAGGGCTTCCAGCCCCATCTGGGCCTTGTGATGCTGGGCAAGCTGCTGTGGGTGCCCCTGCTTTTGAGCAGGGGGGTTGGACTGGATGATCCCAGCGTGCTGGGACTCAGATTGAGTCCTAAAGGGCTGCTTCCAGCAGCCTGTAGTGCTCCTGCAGGGCTGGAGACCTGAGGTTTCCTCTCCCTGAACCATCTCCCTTACTCTCTTTGTGTATCTGGAGGCAGTGCCCATCTGGGCAACAGGAGGATCTGCTGGGACCTTCAGCTCCTGCTTTCCTGCTATCACTTGATCTGGAGAGGGGAAAGAGTTTCACATGGTTGGGAAAACAATGTTCAAAGGATAGTGGCTGAATGCAGCTGGGTTTTGGTTTTGCACGTGGAGGTCAAGGTTGTTCCTCCAGCCTTGGAGGACTGCCTGGAGCTCTCCCCCCACACCCTTATCTCCGCACCCTTCGCTGCTGCCTGGCCTGCCTCTGGGTGCATTTACACCCAGCACTCCTGCAGGTCACTAAAAGCAGATGCTTGTCCCCTCCAGTCACCTTTGTGCCCTTCTGGAGTCAGCTCAGAGCCTGGAGCCATCAGCACCACTGAGACACCTGCCATGCTTTGCTCCTCAGTGGTGCGCGAAGCAAGCAGCACTGGTGGGGTTTGACCCCCTCCTTTGTGTTCCAGGGGGCAGGTGCAGCCAGCAGAGTCCTTGCTGAACATTGTCGACGTGGAGCTCATCTACGAGGGCGTGAAGTACGCTCTGCAGGTGAGGGCTGGGCCTTGGGGGTCCTCCTGAACCACACACACACAGCTTCTCCCAGGGGCAGGGACGTGTGTGGCCGTGCCGAGGGAGCAAGATGCAACAAATGTGAGGTTGTCCCTCAGACAGGAGGTTGTGCTTTAAAAATGCACAGCAGAAGAACGAGTTGCATCACCCCACTTTGGCTAGACAGGCGTTTTCACACATCCTGGTGCCCTGGGTTTCATGAAGGACCTTTTCTTCTTGTTTTTCAACCCAAAGATTTGAAGCAGGGTTTGGAACTAGATGATCCTTGTGGTCCCTTCCAGCCCTGACTGATTCTGTGATTGTGAGATTTGAACTTCACACCAAAAAAAAAAACCCTCCTCACTCATACTGAAAGCAGCAGGTGCACCAAGACTCAAACCAACCCCAGGCTGCCTGCTGAACCATCCCTTTGGTGCAGCTTGAGGCTGCTTTCTGCTGTCCTCCCTAGCACAGCCCTGTTGCTTGCATGGAGCGTGGGGAGATGTTCTTCACCACCCCTCCTACCACCCCTGCTATTCCCTGTCCCGTTGCAGCCCTTGCATGGAGCATGGGGAGATGTTCTTCACCACCCCTTCTACCACCCCTGCTATTCCCTGTCCCGTTGCAGCCCTTGCATGCAGCATGGGGAGATGTTCTTCACCACCCCTCCTACCACCCCTGCTATTCCCTGTCCCGTTGCAGCCCTTGCGTGGAGCATGGGGAGATGTTCTTCACCACCCCTCCTACCACCCCTACTATTCCCACCAGCCTCTAGAACACAGGATGCTGCACTTCCTGAGGGCTGCCCCTCCCTGCTTGCTGTCCACAGGTTGCCCGCCAGTCCCCGACCACCTACGTGGTCATCATGAACAGCACACACATCGAGATAGACGTGCACCGGCTCAACGACGGTGGCCTGCTGCTCTCCTACGGGGGCAACAGCCACACCACCTATATGAAGGAGGAGATTGACAGGTACCTCCTCACTGGGGTCCCACCAGAACCACTTCTGGGGTCCTATCAGACCTCCTCACCGCGATCTCACCAGACCTCCTTCTGGGACCCCACCAGATTTCCTTGCTGTGATCCCACTACACCTCATTCTGAGGTCCCACCAGACCTCCTCACTGAGGACCCACCAGAACCACGTCTGGCGTCATATCAGACTTCCTCACTGGGTTCTCGCCAGACCTCCTCCTGAGGTCCTATCAGACCTCCTTCTGGGACTCCACCAGATTTCCTCACTGGGATCCCACCAGAACTCCTCTGTGGTCCCATGATACCTCCTTACTGCGATCCCACCAGAACTGCTTCTGAGGTCCCACTGGACCTCCTAACCAGAATCCCACACCCTTCCAGATTTCCTCACTGTGATCCCACCACACCTCATTCTGGAGTCTCACCAGACTTCCTTGCTAAGATCCCACCAGACCTTCTCATTGGAATCCCAGCACACCTCCTTCTGAGGTTTCACCAGACCTCCTCACTAGGATCCCACCAGAACTCCTTCTGCAGTCCCACCAGCCCTCCTGGCTGGGACCCAGCCAGCAGCTGGCTGGTGAGCCCCCTGCCTCCCCCTAAGGTACCGGATCACCATTGGCAACAAGACCTGCGACTTCGAGAAGGAGAAGGACCCCACGGTGCTGCGCTCGCCCTCGGCGGGGAAGCTGCTGCAGTACAGGGTGGAGGACGGCGGCCACGTGGCCGAGGGCAGCGTCTATGCTGAGATCGAGGTGGGCTTGGCGGGGGTGGGGAACAGGTGGCAGCCGCCGGCGCCGCCCCAGGAGCGAGTTGCCAGGGTGGTGACCTCCTGGGCCACCTTGGCGCAGGTGATGAAGATGGTGATGACGCTGGCGGTGCAGGAGGCCGGGAGGGTGCACTACGTCAAGCGCCCCGGAGCGCTGCTGGAAGCTGGCTGCGTCATCGCCCGCCTCCAGCTGGATGACCCCTCCAAAGTGAAGCCTGTGAGTCTGCTGGGGGCTTGTTGCCCTGCTGACCACTCCCAAGCGGGCAACCGGTGATGCTTGCACCAGGGGATGGGATGGGATGGGATGGGATGGGATGCGATGGGATGGGATGGGATGGGATGGAAGAGCTGCATCCTGGCCTGGGTCAGCAGGACCAGGGCGGTGATTGCATTGGGCGCTGGGTGGGACACATCTTGAGTGCGGGTCTCAGCTTTGGGCCCCTCACTCCAGCCCTTCACTATCCTTCTTGGAGCAGGCCCAAAAGTGAAGGGTTTGGAGAACAGGGCTGGTGAGGGAGCTGGGGTGGTTTAGTCTGGGGAAGGGGAGGTCTTGTCACTTCATCTCGTGTCGGTAAGGACCGGAGCCATCCCAGCTCTCTCTGCTCTCTCCAGGCACAGCTGTTCACGGGAGGGCTCCCAGCTGAGCAGACCCTCCCCATCACGGGTGAGAAGCAGCACCAAGTTCTCCGCAACATGTTGGACAACCTCACCAATGTCATGAATGGGTACTGCCTGCCCGAGCCCTACTTCAGCACCAAGGTGGGTGCTGGGGGCAAAGGTGGTCCAGACGCCCTGCTCTGTGGCCTCGTGGTTGCCGTGATGGCAGTGTCCCACACTGCTGGGTGTGGGACAACTCCAGCTTCTGCTCCTTGCAGGTGAAGGAGTGGGTGGCACAGTTGATGGAGACCCTGCGGGACCCCTCCTTACCCCTCCTGGAGCTGCAGGAGATCATGACAAGCATCTCGGGGAGGATCCCTCTGTCTGTGGAGAAGTCAATCCGGAAGGTGATGGCTCAGTATGCCAGCAACATCACCTCGGTCCTCTGCCGCTTCCCCAGCCAGCAGGTGGGAAAAGAGGTTGGATGAGGGGAGGAGGAGAAGGTTTGGGGTTGGATTTGTGCTTTTGGATTCATTTGGTGCTTTGCATCTTTTGCCTGTGGGGAAAAAAAAACCACAAACCCACAAATGAAGAAGTCTGGGTGCAGCAGAACCATCCCCAGATCCTGCACCCAACCCTGGTTGTTCAGCCTGGAGAAAAGGAGGCTGGGGGGAGACCTCATTGCCCTCTACAGCTCCTTGAAAGGAGGTTGGAGTGAGGTGGAGATTGGTCTCCTCTTCCAAGGAATAAGTACAGGGCAAGGGGAAATGGCCTCAAGTTGTGCCAGAGGAGGTTTGGGTTGGACATGAGGAACATGTCCAAACAAGGTTGTCAGGGCCTGTCCCAGGCTGCCCAGGTGGAGTCCCCATCCCTGGAAAGGCTCCAGAGCTGTGTAGATGTGGTGCTGAGGGCCATGTTTTGGTGGTGAGCTGGCAGTGCTGGGTTAGTGGTTGGCCTGGATGATGTTCAAGGTCTTCACAACTAAAACGGTTCCATGATCCTGTGTCCTCTCCCTCCAGATTGCCAACGTGCTGGACACCCACGCGGCCATGCTGCAGAAGAAGGCTGAACGGGAGGTCTTCTTCATGAACACACAGAGCTTGGTGCAGCTGGTGCAGAGGTGAGCCTGGTGCTGTCCACCATTCCCTGGGTGTGTGGCCCAACGCTGCCAACTCCTGGCAGCACACAGCTCTCCCCTCCCCAGATACCGCAGTGGCATCCGGGGCTACATGAAGGCTGTGGTGCTGGACCTGCTGAGACACTACCTGCAAGTGGAGACACAGTTCCAGCATGGTGAGGCCTTGGGGGCTTTCTGGAGGACTCTGCAGGACACCCTCCTGAGGGTCTGCAGGGCTGACCACACTTGGCCCCACAGCTCACTATGACAAGTGTGTCATCAGCATGCGGGAGCAGTGCAGACCCGACATGACCCCCGTGCTGGAGAGCATCTTCTCACATGCCCAGGTGGCAAAGAAGAACCTTCTGGTGACCATGTTAATTGTGAGTACAGCCTGTGGCACCAGAAGATAGGGCTGATGGCAGGCAAAGGCCACCCACAGGCCAAAGCAAGCTCTGCATCACTGCAGGATGTGACCTGGCTGCTGGTAGCTGTCGCAGCCCTCTGCTTTCTCTTTGGAAGCTGGGGGGCACCTGAGGAGCCACTTTTCAGCTCCCCTCTTTAACGCAGGGTTTGGGGTTTGTGCTAAGTCAGAATCCTAGAACCACAGCACTGGTGAGGTTGGAAGAGACCTTTGAGGTGAAGTGCAGCTGCTCACTAGAGCTCACAGTCCCACTACAGCTGTTAAGCCACTGCCACTAACCCGTGGCCCTCAGCATCACGTCCATGTGTCTTTTAAACACCTCTAAGCATGGTCACTCCAGCACCATCCTGATGGTCCAATGCCTGAGGACTCTTGCTGTGAAGAAATTGTTCTTAATATCCAATCTGAACCTCACCTGGCACAGCTTGAGGCTGTTCCCTCTTGTCCTGTCCCTTCTTGCATGTGACAAGAGACCAACCCCTACCTGGATCCTACCTCCTTTCAGGGAGTTGCAGAGAGTAATGTGGTCTCCCCTCAGCCTCCTTTTCTCCAAGGTGAACAGCTCCAGCTCCCTCAGCTGCTCCTCCCCAGAGCTGTGCTCCAGGTTCCTCAGACACCCTGAGCTGCTGCTTTATTTTTTGGCTTGTTTGAGATGTTTCTTCCTGGGTGACAGAACACTGGAACAGGCTGCCCAGGGAGTTTGTGGAGTCTCCCTCTCTGGAGATATCCAAGACCTGCCTGGATGTGTTCCTGCGTGGTCTGCTATAGGAGATCCTGCTCTGGCAAAGGGGTTGTTCTCCAGATTAAATAACCTCCGTTTCCTCAGCTGCTTCTCACCAGCCCTGTTCCCCAGACCCTTTTCCCTTCTCTGGACACACTCCAGCCCCTCAATGTCCTTCTTGGAGCGAGGTCCCAAAACTGAACCCAATAAGGCTTGGTCTCACCATCACCAATGCACATCTCTGCCTCGCTGCGTGGACTTGGTCTCCCTTCTGCAGCACTCGGCTCAAAGAGCAAAGTTATGTCCATCTTAGCACCTTGGCTCTTGCCCCTGTTGGCTGGGAGGGGCTGGCTGGGGCTGTGGGACGAAGGCAGCTGGCAGCAGCAGGCCTGAGCAGAGCCCTGGTGTTGGGGATTTGTGCTTTTGGATTAATTTGGTGTTAGCATTGCAGGAGCAGCTCTGTGGCCGTGAGCCCACGCTGACGGACGAGCTGACAGCCATCCTCCAAGAGCTGACGCAGCTCAGCAAGACCGAGCACTCCAAAGTGGCACTGAGAGCCCGGCAGGTCAGCCAGCACCATGCCACACCCTGCCAGCCCTGGCCCTTGTCCCCATGGTCTTAAGCCAGCCCTCCCCTCGCAGGTGCTCATCGCTTCCCACCTGCCCTCCTACGAGCTGCGGTACAACCAGGTGGAGTCCATCTTCCTCTCCGCCATCGACATGTATGGGCATGAGTACTGCCCGGAGAACCTGAAGGTTGGCAATCCACGGGGGGCATTTGGGTTAAACTGGCAGAGGGGAGGCTTAAACTGGATGTTAGGAAGGAGTTGTTTGCAGTGAGGCCCTGGCGCAGGTTGCCCAGGGAGGTTGTGGCTGTTCTCTCCCTGGAGGTGTTCAAGGCCAGGTTGGATGAGTGACCTGTTCTAGAGGGAGGTGTCCCTGCCTATGGTGGAGGGTTGGAACTGGATGAGCTTTGAGCTCCCTTCCAGCCTAAACCATTTTGTGATTCCATTCTATGAGTGGCTTTGGTGACTTGGTCTCTTTGGTGACAGTGGTGGCTTTGGTGACTTGGTCTCTTTGGTGACTTGTTGGCTTTGGCTGTGAGCAGCTTAGCTTTAAAAACAGCTCCCAAAGCAGTCAAAGCCTCACTGCAGTGACCCCTCACTAGCTTCATTGTCCTTCTCTGGACCTGCTCCAGCCCCCTTCTTGGAGTGAGGGGCCCCAAAACTCAACCCAGTCCTCCAGGTGTGACCTCACCAATGCCCAGTATAGGAGGACAATCTGGTCCTGCTGGCCACACTGTTGCTGACCCAGGTCAGGATGCTGGTAGGTGTCTTGGCCTCCTGGGCACATAGAATCATTTTTATTTCAGCCGGAAAAGGTCTTTAAGATCATCAAGTCCAACCATTATCTAACTCTACCAAGTCTGAAGCTAACCCATGTTTCTTAGCCCCCCACTTCTGCATCTTTTAAAAGCCTCCAATGCTGGCTCATATTTTGTCACTTACTGACCTAGCTTCTGCCTGGGTCCTTTTCTGCTGAGCAGCTTTCCAGCCACTCTTCCTGCACAGCTCCATAAAAGGAATCCTTTGGGAATGTGCTTCCCCCATCCTGCAATAGGGTGAGGAGATCCCCACTACATCATAGAATCAGTCAGGGTGGGAAGGAACCACAAGGATCAGCCAGTTCCAACCTCCCTGCCATGCCCAGGGACACCCTACCCTAGATCAGTCTGCCCACAGCCTCAGCCAACCTGGCTGCAAACACCTCCAGGGATGTAGCCCTAACCACTCCCCTGGGCAATCCATTCCAGGGCCTCACCACTCTCATGCTGAACAACTTCCTCCTCACATCCAATCTGAATCTCCCCACCTCCAGCTTTGCTCCATTCCCCCTAGTCCTGTCACTCCCTGACAGCCTAAAAAGTCCCTCCCCAGCTTTTTTGCAGGCTCCCTTCAGATCCTGGAAGGCCACCATAAGGTCACCTGGGAGCCTCCTCTCCAGACAGCACAGCCCCAACTCTTTCAGTCTGTGATCATAGGAGAGGTGCTGCAGCTCCCTGATCATCCACCTTACCCTGCGTTCTCCTTTCCACCCCCAGAAACTGATCCTCTCAGAAACCACCATCTTCGATGTGCTTCCTGTCTTCTTCTACCACGCCAAGCAGGTGGTGCGCATGGCAGCGCTGGAGGTGAGGGCTGGGCTGCCCACAGGGGCATGCTGAGCTCGGGGTGGGGTGGGGGATGGCATGGATGAACGTGGTGGCAGCAAGGGCATGGTGGTACCTCCTGCCACCCCCTCCCAGGTGTACGTGCGGCGTGGGTACCTGGCCTACGAGCTGAACAGCCTGAAGCACCGGCAGCTCTCCGATGGCACCTGCCTGGTGGAGTTCCAGTTCATGCTGCCTTTCTCCCACCCAAACAGGTATGGGGGGGAAAGCTCCTCTGGCCATGGCCCTTTGGGTAAAGCTGGTTGGGTTTCTGTCATCTCCTCCATGCAAGATGTGAGGGCTTGCAGAGGGAACCAGAAGGAGGGACACAAAGATGCTCGGTGGGCTGCAGCAGCTCTGCTTCGAGGACAGGCTATGAGAGTAGGGGCTCTGCAGCCTGGAGAAGAGAAGGCTTCCAGGAGACCTTGGAGTGGCCTTCCACTATCCGAAGGGGGCTACAGGAAGGCTGGGGAGGGACTACTGACAAGGTCTTGTAATGATAAGACAAGGAGCAATGGGTTTAGATTGGCAGAGAGGAGATTGAAACTGGATGTTAGGAAGAAATTCTTTGTAGTGAGGGTGGTGAGACACTGGCACAGGTTGCCCAGGGAGGTTGTGGCTGCTCCCTCCTTGGAGGTGTTGAAGGCCAGGTTGGCTGAGGCCTGGAGCGACCTGTTCTAGTGGGAGGTGTCCCTGCCTATGGTGGGGGGGTTGGAGCTAGGTGGTCTTTGACCTCCCTTCCAACCTGAGCCATTCTATGAACCATCCACAGCATTCTCCCTTTGCCAGCGGAGCAGGATCATAGAATCATAGAATGGTTTATGTTGGAAGAGACCTTAAAGATCATCCAGTTCCAGCCCCCCGCCATAGGCAGGGACACCTTCCGCTAGCTCAGGTCACTCAAGACCTTATCCAGCCTGGCCTTGAACACATCCAGGGAGGGAGCAGCCACAACCTCCCTGGGCAGCCACAACCTCCCTGGGATGAGCCCTCTCTGGCTCAAGCTCCTGTATGGGACCTGCAAGGTCCTCGTTGGAGTCAGGAGCAGAGGCTCCACCTGCAGCTGATGGCTGCCTTGCTCCCCTGTGCAGGATGTCTGCACCCATCAGCATCTCCAACCCTGACCTGGTGCGGCACAGCACTGAGCTGTTCATGGACAGTGGCTTCTCCCCCCCGAGCCAGCGGATGGGAGCCATGGTGGCCTTCAACAGATTCGAGGACTTCACCAGGTGAGGGTGCAGGGACACACCTGCCCCGTCATGCATCTGCTTTTTGGGTGCTGCTGCAGATGTCAGAGAGCAAAAGTGGGTGGAAGAGTTAAAGCTGGTGGCAGCTGCGCATTGCTCAGGGCAGCTCCCGGTCCTCCTGCAGCTGGAGGTCAGGGTTGAATGGTCCTGTCAGCTAATGATGGTGGGGACATGTCGTGTCTTCTGGGGGCTTCTGGAGCTAGTGGGGAGCCTAGCTGGTATGAGTTAAGTGTTGAGGCCACGCCTTGAATATTGGATTCAGTTTTGGGTCGTTCACTCCAAGAAGGACATTGAGGGTCTGGAGCAGGTCCAGAGAAGGGCAACAAGGCTGGTGAAGGGTCTGGAGAACAGGGCTGGGGAGGAGTAGCTGAGGGAGCTTGGGGTGTTCAGCCTGGAGAAAAGGAGGCTGAGGGGGAGACCTTCTGGCTCTCTACAACTCTCTGAAAGCAGGTTGGAGACAGGTAGGAGTTGGTCTCTTCTCCCAAGGAGCAAGTGACAGGACAAGAGGAAATAGCTTCAGATTGCACAAGAGGAAGTTTGGGTTGAAAATGAGGAACAATTTCTTCATGGAAAAGGTTGTCAAGGCTTATCCTCAGGCTGCTCATGCCTGGAGGGGTTTCAAAGCTGTGTAGATGTGGTGCTGAGGGCCCTGCTTTAGTGGTGCCCTGACAGTGCTGGTGGTAATGGCTGGACTTGGTGACCTTAAAGGTCTCTTCCAACCAAAGTGATTCTGTGATCTCTGCACGTTGGCAGTGTAGCTCTCAGAGCTGCTTTTGGTGAGCTGTGGCTTTGCCCGGGGCTGGTGGAGCCTGTCACAGGTGACACCCTGTCCCCTCAGGCAGGGGCTGGGCACAACGTCCTGCCTCCTCTCCTCATCCCCACTGTTTGGGCAGGAACTTCGATGAAGTGATCTCCTGTTTCACTGAGCCACCTTCAGAGGGCACGCTGCTCAGTGAGGCACGAGCCACTGTCTACGAGGAGGAGGACACCAAGGTGGGCATGATGCCGTTGCCCTTCCCTCCCTGGCGGCGTGGGGCTGGCAGTGGTGCTGCTGACCTGAGGGCTTTCGTTGCCAGAACGTCCGTGAGGAGCCAATCCACATCCTCAACATCGCTCTCCGCTGGGCTGACCATGCCGAAGATGAGAAGCTGGTGCCCATCTTCAGAGCCTTTGCCCAGTCCAAGGTCTGTTGCTGGGGCTGGACCCTCTTTGTGCAGCTCCTGCAAGATTGGGCACCACAGCCTGAGGCACTGCCTCATCTCCATGTGTTGCTCCATAAAATGCTGAACCCCTGTGGCACCCAGTCGGGTTCTGTTGGCTCCCTTGGTGGAGATGTTTAAGCTCTCATCACTGGTGGAGCCTTCTTCTTCCATGCAGAAGAACATCCTTGTCGACTGTGGCCTCCGGAGGATCACCTTTCTCATTGCTCAGCAGGTAGGTGCAGCCTGAGCTGCCAAGAGGCAGAGTGGCTTCAGACACATCATGTTCCCACCCCCCACCTCAAACCTTCTGGGAACATCCATCCCTACCTTCCAGACACAGCTGTGTCTGCTCTGTGTCAGGAGCTGAGACCCACTCATGGAGAGATTCAGTTGAGGGGTTGATAGAATCATGGAGTCATTTGGTGGGAAAAGCTCTTGGAGATCATTGAGCCAAACCCTTAACCCAGCACTGCCAGGGCACCACTAAACTATGGCCCTCAGCACCACATCTATGATTCTGTCTCCATGGCTTTGAAACCCCTCCAGGGATGGGGACTCCACCATCCTGGGAAGACTTGGACAGGCCTTGAGAACCTTTTGGAGGAAGAAATTGTTCCCATGTTCAACTTAAACCTTCCCTGGTGCAAACTGAGGCCATCTCCCTTTGTCCTGTCAGTAGATTCTTGGGAGAAGAGGCCAAGCCCTACCTGACTCCAGCCTCCTTTTAGGGGTTTGTAGAGAGCTGGAAGGTCTCTCACTGTCTCCTTCATGCTGCTAATGTCTCCAGCCTCCACCCATGTGGCCTCTCCAGACCTCTGAGGCGCCTTCAAAAGGCATCCATTACTCCCACCTCTTCCCCTCTCTGGGAGGGAAGAAGCCTACCAGGTCTTCTCCTGGATTCAGCGAAGACCAGAACGATCCTCTGCCTGCCCAGACTGCTCACATTCTCCTCTCTCTCCCCTCTTTGTCCTAGAGAGAATTCCCAAAGTTCTTCACCTTCAGAGCCAGGGATGAGGTAAGAGCCACGGCTAGGGCAGAACCCACCGGATGGCGGCAGGGCCACCTGCTGGCTCACATCTCCACTCCCCACCCACCCCAGTTTGCAGAAGACCGCATCTACCGGCACCTGGAGCCGGCTCTTGCCTTCCAACTGGAGCTGAGCCGCATGTGCAACTTCGACCTGACGGCCATCCCCTGTGCCAACCACAAGATGCACCTCTACCTGGGGGCTGCCAAGGTGCGGGCGGGCACCGAGGCCACCGACTACCGCTTCTTCATCCGCGCCATCGTGCGCCACTCCGACCTCGTCACCAAGGCAAGCTGCCGCCGCGTCCCCTGGGGCCGCGGGTGGATCTGGGGGGCGCTTTGGGGGTGCAGAGCCTGCTCTGGCCGTCCCCTGAGAGCCCTCCCGCTGACCCGCAGGAGGCTTCCTTCGAGTACCTGCAGAACGAGGGGGAGAGGCTGCTCCTGGAGGCGATGGATGAGCTGGAGGTGGCCTTCAGCAAAACCGCTGTGCGCACCGACTGCAACCACATCTTCCTCAACTTCGCCCCCACCGTCGTTATGGATCCCACCAAGGTGTGTTTCTCAGGGGCCTGCTTCCTGCTCTCGGCGCGGTGGTGATCTAAGGCTGCATCATTCCTCGTGCTCTATGATGCCACGTGGATGGGCTGGTGCCAGGCATCATCCCATCCAGTGCCCACCCGCCCCTGGATGAGGGGTGGATTTGGCAGCTTCAGAGGCGCCTGATGATTAATTTCTCTACCAGTCCTGTTCTGTGATTTGTTTCACTGAAACATGTAATGGTTTGGGTTGGAAGGAATCTTAAAGATCACTGAATCATAGAATGGTTTAGAGTGGAAGGGTCCTTAAAGGTCATTGAATCATACATTGGTTTGGGGTGGAAAGGTCTTTAAAGACCATAGAATCATAGAAAGGTTTGGATTGGAAGGGTCCTTAAAGGTAATTGAATCATAGACTGGTTAGGGCTGGAAGGGTCCTTAAAAATCATTGAATCAGAATGGTTTGGAGTGGAAGGGTCCTTAAAGGTCATTGAATCATATATTGGTTTGGGGTGGAAGGGTCTTTAAAGACCGTAGAATCATAGATTGGTTTGGATTGGAAGGGTCCTTAAAGGTAATTGAATCATAGACTGGTTAAGGGTTAGAAGGGTCCTTAAAGGTCATTGAGTCATGGACTGGTTTGGGTTGTAAGTGTCCTTAGAGGTCATTGAACCATAGATTGGTTTGGGGTGGAAGGGTCCTTAGAGGTCATTGAACCATAGATTGGTTTGGGTTGGATCTTTAAAGTTTCACTGAGTTTGCTGAGAAGCAGTGGGAGCGAAGGTGCCTGTGGGGCACCTTCTTTCCCTCTTCCCTGGATGGCAGCAGCCCCCAGGGCTTACCCGAGGCAGATGCACCCTGTTGGGGCTGGAGGTGCAGTCGGGGCTGGTGCAGGCAGCTCGGGGCACAGGGCAGTGTCGTGTGTCCGTGCCCAGATCGAGGAGTCGGTGCGGCCCATGGTGATGCGCTACGGCAGCCGCCTCTGGAAGCTGCGGGTCCTGCAGGCCGAGGTGAAGATCAACATCCGCCTGACCCCCACCTCCACCGCCGTCCCCATCCGCCTCTTCCTCACCAACGAGTCTGGTTACTACCTGGACATCAGCCTCTACAAGGAAGTGAGGGACCCCAGCACCAGCAACGTGAGTAGCCCGACCGCAGCTGCGAGAGTTTGGCTGTGCTGAAGCTTTGGGGTGGTCTCCTGCCTGCAGCTACCTGAAGGGACATTGTGGAGAGGCTGCTGCTGCTGGGCTCTGCTCACAGGTAGCTGGAGATAGACCAAAGGGGAATGGCCTTAAGCTGAGGCTGGGGAGGGTTAGATTGGACATTAGGAAAAAAAAATTTAATGGAGAGAGTGGTCAAGGACTGGAAGGAGCTGCCCATGGAGGTGGTGGAGTCACCCAGCCTGGATGTGTTTCAGGGTTGTTTGGATGTGGTGCTTGGGGTTATGGTTTAAGATGAATCTTGTAGAGTAGGGTTCTAGGTTGGGCTTGGTGATCCTGAGGGGCTTTGCCAACCTGCATGTTTCTGTGATTCTTGGGGTGCTGCCGTGTCCCCAGGCCACCAGGGCTGACCCAGTTTCACCACCCTCTGTGCTGCACCCAGCGGGAGACCTTGGGATGATGCTTTGGTCTGAAACGGTGCTGAGCTCAGGGAGATTTGCTGTGTGTAGCTGGGAGGTGAATCCTAGCGTGGTGGGGGGTTGGAAGAGACCTCTGGAGATAATTTTAGTCCAAGCTCACTGGTGAAGCAGGATCATCTAGGGCAGGTTGCAGGCGAAGGTCAGTGTTAGGGTGCTGCTGGTACTTGCAGCATTGTGATGGTTCACTCTGTCCCCTCAGCAGCAAAGAGTGGGATGGGAAAAGCCTGTGGTTTGGTCAAGCAGAGCCACAGACACCAGCATCCTGCTTTCTGCACCTCCCTGAATGGAGGTTGCAATGAGGTGGGGTTGGGCTCTTCTGCCTAGTATCAGGTGATGGAACAAGAGAAAATTGTGCCTGAAAGGGTTGGAGATGAGGAAAAATTTCATTGCCTCAAGAGTGGTCAGGGGTTGGAAGAAGTTGCCCAGGGAGGTGCTGGAGTCCCCAGTCCTGGAGGTGTTCAAGAAATGTGTGGCCATGGTACCTGGGGACGTGGTTTGCTGGCCATGGTGGTGTTAGGTTGATGGTTGGACTGGATGACCTTAGAGGGCTTCTCCAACTGAACTGATTCTGAGATTTGATAATCTTGGCCTGACAAAGCCCAGCAGTGCTCCAGCCCCATGGAGCTCTGGCACATCAGTGTGGCCTTCCCAAGGGAAGGCAGCCAACTCTCTGCCCTTCTCTCCAGATCATGTTTCAGTCCTATGGTGACAAGCAAGGGCCACAGCATGGGATGCTCATCAACACCCCCTACGTCACCAAGGACCTGCTCCAGGCCAAGCGCTTCCAGGCACAGTCCTTGGGCACCACCTACGTCTATGATTTCCCCGAGATGTTCAGGCAGGTGAGGCTGGCTGAGCGCAACATCTGGAGTACTGCCTCCACTTCTGGAGCCCTTATCACATCCATAGGGATGTGCTGGAAGGTGTCCAGAGAAGGGCCACCAGGATGATCAGAGGGCTGGAGCTGCTCTGCTGTGAGGAGAGCCTGAGGGAGTTGGGCTTGTTCAGTCTGGAGAGGAGAAGGCACCCAGGTGACCTTATTGTGGCCTTTCAGTGTCTTAAGGGGGCCTTCAAGAAAGTTGGGGAGGGACTTTTTAGGCTATGAGGTTCTGCTCACCCCAAATCCCAACTGGTCTCAGGAGTGTGTCTGTGCTTGGTGATAGTCCCAGAGTTCCTCAGCTCCCTGTCTTCAGCTTGCCCTGTGCCTGGTGTCTCTGCAGGCTCTCTTCAAGCTGTGGGGCTCCTCAGAGCTGTACCCCAAGGACATCCTGACCTACACCGAGCTGGTGCTGGACTCACAGGGCAACCTGGTGCAGATGAACAGAGTCCCTGGAGGGAATGAGGTAGCAGAGGATGGGTTGGGAACAGAGTGAGAGAGCAGGGCAGGAGGACACTGTGCCAGGGGTGGGAACGGCTGGTGGCTTCCCTGGTCTGCTGTGCTGACAGCCCAGGAGCTGCTCCTCGAGCACAGGGTCTTGCCTGTCCCCTGTGAGCTCTGAGCCCACCTCTCTGCAGGGGCTTGCCCTGTGACCGCCTGCCTTTGGGAGCAGGTGGGGATGGTGGCTTTCAAAATGAAGCTGAAGACCCCCGAGTACCCGAAAGGCAGGGCCATCGTGCTCATCTGCAACGACATCACTCACAAGATAGGCTCCTTTGGACCAGAGGAGGACCTGGTCTTCCTGAGGGCCTCGGAGCTGGCGCGGGCTGAGGGCATCCCCCGCGTCTACATCTCTGCCAACAGCGGCGCCCGCATCGGCTTCGCCGACGAGATAAAGAGCATGTTCCAGGTGGCCTGGCAGGACCCTCAGGACCCCTACAAGGTGCGTGGCCACCTTCCCCTTCTGCCCCTCGCAGCGAACAGCAGAGGGACTTAACTCGAGGAAGAGAGGACCAAAGGATGTAAAACTGCGGGAGCAACGGTGGGGAAGGAGCCCACAGCTGCAGCCAGTGGCCACCTGCTGTGGAGCGTGGGGTGGGTTGGGACAAGGGCTGTGTCCTGCCTGAGACTCCAAAACACCTCCTCTGCTTTAACTTCCAGGGGTTCAAGTACCTCTACCTGACTCCCCAGGACTACACAAGGATCAGTTCCATGAACTCGGTGCACTGTAAGCATGTGGAGGAAGGGGGCGAGTCCAGGTGAGCCCCATTGTCCCGTGGGGTGCACAGAGGCACCCCAAGCCCTGCCCTACAATCCCACCAGGATGCAGCTCCCACAGAGACACCCCAAGCCCTGCCCTAAGTCCCCACCAGGATGCAGCTTCCACAGAAATGCCTGAAGTTCTGTCCTAAATCTCCACCAGGATACAGCTCCCACAGAGCTACCTCAAGCTCTGCCCTGCATCCCTACCAGGATGCAGATCCCACAGCTACCCCAAGCCCTGCCCTTCATCCCCACCAGGATGCAGCTCCCACAGAGCCATCCCAAGCCCTGCCCTGCATCCCCACCAGGATGCAGATCCCACAGCTACCCCAAGCCCTGCCCTTCATGCCCACCAGGATGCAGCTCCCACAGAGTCTCCCCAAACCCTGCCCTGCATCCCCACCAGGATGCAGCTCCCACAGAGTCACCCCAAGCCCTGCCCTTCATCCCCACCAGGATGCAGCTCCTACAGAGCCATCCCAAGCCCTGCCCTTCATCCCCACCAGGATGCAGCTCCCACAGAGTTACCCCAAGCCCTGCCCTTCATTCCCACCAGGATGCAGCTCCTACAGAGCCATCCCAAGCCCTGCCCTTCATCCCCACCAGGATGCAGCTCCCACAGAGTCACCCCAAGCCCTGCCCTTCATCCCTGCTAGGATGCAGCTCCCCTGTCCAGGCTCAGCATCCTGCCAGACAGGTCACACAAGGGAGTGCTTCCCCTTGTCCCACCCACGCCACCAAGGCTCTGCTTTTGCCACAGGTATGTCCTCCTGGACATCATTGGGAAGGACAATGGATTTGGGGTGGAAAACCTGAGAGCTGCTGGTACCATTGCTGGGGAGTCTTCTCGTGCCTATGAAGAAATAGTGACCATCAGCATGGTACAGCCATGGAACCTTCTCCTGCCCCAGTCCTTCCCCTTCTCTCACCTGCCTTTAAGGTCACCTCGAGAGCAGTGACTTGGTGCAAGCCAAGCGTGCAGGCCCCCGCAGGGCATCACCACCCTGGTGGCTGTGGGGGCTCTGCTTCAGCCCTTTCTCCCTGGTGACCCCCCGGGTCCCTGCGTGCGTGCCCAGGTGACCTGCCGTGCCATCGGGATCGGCGCCTACCTGGTGAGGCTGGGCCAGAGAGTCATCCAGGTGGAGAACTCCCACATCATCCTCACCGGGGTCACAGCCCTCAATAAGGTACCCTGCTCTGGATGGTGGCCTCCAAAGCTGCTGTCCCCCTGCTGCTGTGAGCGGGGGCTCCTCGCCTGCCCCTTGGGAAGAGCTGGCAGTTCCCCCAGTGTCACCTCATGGGACCTGCCTGAAGGAGCTGCAGGGAGTCACAGAATCACAGAATGTCAGGAGCCAAAAGGGACCTCCAAAGCTCATCCAGACCGGCCCCTCTGCCACAGCAGGATCTCCTGTAGCAGATCACACAGGAACACATCCAGACAGGTTTTGGATATCTCCAGAGAGGGAGCCTCCACAACACCCCTGAGCAGCCTGTTCCAGGCTTCTGTCACCCTCACAGGGGAAAATTCCTCCTCATGTTTAAATGAAACTTCCTCAGCTTCCAGCACTGCCCCTTGTGCTGTCATTGGGCATCACCCAGCAGAGCCTGGCTCCAGCCTCCTGCCACTCACCTGCACATCTCTATAAACATTGCTGAGGTCACCTCTCAGTCTCCTTCTCTGCAAGCAGCACAGCCCCAGCTCCCTTCAGGCTCTCCTCACAAGAGAGCTGTTCCATTCCCTTCACCATCTTTGTGGCTCTGCACTGGACTCTCTCAAGCAGTTCTATGTCACTTTTGCACTTGGGGCCCCAGAACTGGACACAGGAAGCTGAAACCTTTTTGATCTCAGTGAGAGCTGAGAGGATGCCACCACACAGCTACCTGCTACTGCTTTAGGGGCCAGTTCATGGTGCAGGGGTGGGGTGGCAAAGATGCCATGGAGATTGGCTCTGGCTCCAGGAGCAGAATCAATCTCTGGGCACTGGTTTGAGATGATTTGGAACCTGCTGAGGTAAACTCCTGCTCCTGTAGGTCCCTTTAGGTGTCTAAAGCAGAGTCCTTTCCTCTTCAGCATCACCCTGGTAGGCAGAGGTGGAAGTTCAGCCTCAAACTGGAGGGAACGTTGCCCCTGCAGGGGTTTGGCTTCTTAAATGCAGCAAGGAGGAGCAGCTCCTGCACGAGCAGAGCTCCACCTGTGTTCCTCTCACCGCTTCTGGGCAGGTGCTGGGCCGGGAGGTGTACACCTCCAACAACCAGCTGGGAGGGGTCCAGATCATGCACAGCAACGGCGTGTCCCACGTCACCGTCCCCGATGACTTCGAGGGGGTCTGCACCATCCTGCAGTGGCTCTCATACATCCCCAAGGTAGGAGGGCGCTGCAGTGGTGGGTGTGGGATGTTCCTCCATCCACAGCAGGCTGCTGACCTGCCCCTGTGGGCTCCTCCCTGGCAGGATAACTGCAGCCCGGTGCCCATCATCCCCATAAGCGACCCCGTCGAAAGAGACATCGGCTTTGTCCCTTCCAAAGTCCCCTATGACCCCAGGTGGATGCTGGCAGGGAGACCACATCCGAGTAAGTGAGGGCAACCCCAAGACCCTCCTCAGCAGTGCTGCCAGCACAGTGTCCTGTGGCTGCACATCCTCCACTTGTGGTGCAGAAGGTGAGGGTCGGTCCTCACCGTTGTGCTGCTCTGCTTTCTCCCTGTGCTCTGCAGCTCTCAAAGGGACCTGGCAGAGTGGCTTCTTCGACCAGGGCAGCTTCCTGGAGATCATGAAGCCCTGGGCTCAGACAGTTGTGGTTGGCAGAGCAAGGTACTGATGGGAGCAGGGGAGGGAGCTCCAGGCTGAGGAGCAACGTGGGAAGGTTGGACACAGGGCAGAAGGGAGGCTGGAGCCGAGGGGATGTTAGGAAGAAGCTCTTTGCAGTGAGGGTGGTGAGACACCAGGGATTGAAACTGGGTGTTAGCAAGAAGCTCTTCACAGGGAGGGTGGTGAGACACTGGCACAGGTTGCCCAGGGAGGTTGTGGAGCACAGAAGCACAGAATGTGATCAGAGATCACATTCTGTGCTTCTGTGCTCCACAACCTCCCTGG
>VWZI01013916.1:24741-36282 GCA_013396835.1 Psilopogon haemacephalus | reverse complement strand
GAGGCCTCTGCTGAGCAGCCCCCCCTGCCTGCCTGCCTACAGGCTGGGAGGTCTCCCAGTAGGTGTCATCGCTGTGGAGACCCGCACCGTGGAGGTGACCATACCTGCGGACCCTGCCAACCCCGAGTCGGAGGCGAAGGTGAGCGAGGAGACCTCCTTGTGGCCAAGCAGCAGATAGCAGGAGGCTGGGGAGGGGAGCGGTAAAAGCTGTGCCTGATCACTTGGTGGCTCTTTGGACCGGGTTAGAGCGCATCCCCCTCCCCAACTCCGGTAGAATAAATTCTCTCTCCCCTCCCCGGTAGAATAAACTCTCTCTCCCCACCACGTTCTCCCCCCAGTAGAATAAACTCACTCCACCACAGATTCTCCACCCGCAGAATAAACTCACTCCAGCACAGATTCTCCCCCCAGTAGAATAAACTCACTCCAACACAGATTTTCCTCCCGGTAGAATAAACTCATTCCAATACAGATTCTCCCCTCAGCAGAATAAACTCACTCCAACACAGATTCTCCCTTGGTAGAATAAACTCACTCCAATACAGATTCTCCCCTCAGCAGAATAAGCTCACTCCAACACAGATTCTCCCTTGGTAGAATAAACTCACTCCAACACAAATTTTTCCCCCAGTAGAATAAACTCAATCCAATACAGATTCTCCTCCCATAGAATAAGATCACTCCAACACAGATTCTCCCCCCAGTAGAATAAGCTCACTCCAACACAGATTTTCCTCCCGGTAGAATAAACTCACTCCAATACAGATTCTCCCCTCAGCAGAATAAGCTCACTCCAACACAGATTCTCCCCCTGGTAGAATAAACTCACTCCAACACAGATTCTCCCCCAGTAGAATAAACTCACTCCAATACAGATTTTAAACTCACTCCAACACAGATTCTCCCCCCAATAGAATAAACTCACTCCAACACAGATTCTAAACTCACTCCAACACAGATTCTCCCCCTGGTAGAATAAACTCACTCTGACACAGATTCTTTTGGAAAGTCATGGGGGAGAAAAAAAATTTGAAATAGTAGTTTAAATATAACAGGATAAAAAGAATATACTGCTACAGGCAAAAAAAAAAAATATAACCTGAAGGAGGATGGGGAAGGGGTCAAGCAGCAGCAGCAGCCAAAAGAGCAGCGGCGGAAGGTAGCAGGGGGCACAGCAGAAAGGGGGAGAGCAACCTGTGCTCCCAGATGTTATATTCACTTAGCCATTGTTGCTGTTCCATAGCCTACCCCCAGAACGTTCAGCTCCTCGCTACTTTTTCCCATGGCTGAGCTACAAATCCAGCTCAAAGGGCCACAGTCTTGCTGTTCCTCACTGGTGGAACCATGGGTGCTTGGCGCTGCTGCTGCTGCTTCCGACTCCAGCCCCACCACCTGCCAACAGCCTGCCAGCCTGTGACGTGCCGAGGAAGCACCAGCGCTGGTCCCAGCAGTTGTCCTTGCCATGTTCTGCAGGTTCTCCAGCAAGCTGGGCAGGTCTGGTTCCCAGATTCTGCTTTTAAGACGTCCCAGGCCATTCGCGACTTCAACCGCGAACACCTCCCGCTGATGATCTTCGCTAACTGGAGAGGCTTCTCCAGTGGCATGAAAGGTGCCTGCCTGGGAGGTGCCCAGACCCTGTGCTGTGACATCCTGCTGGCTCTTCTGACGTCCTGTGTGGTCCTAGAATGACCCAGCCTGGCAGGTTTCCACCTGCACCACTCTGGGATATGGGGATGGGCTGGGGACATGGTAGGACATCACCAGGATCCAGGTGCCAAATGCTGGGCTGGGGAGAAGATGGGACATTGCCAAGGTCCAGGGGGCAGGGATTAGGCTGGGGAGGTGATGGAGCATTGCCAGGTCCTAGTGGCTGGGCTGGGGAGGTGATGGAGCATTAGCAGGATCCAAGTGGCAGGCATTAGGCTGGGGAGGTAATGGAGCATTGCCAGGACCTGGGTCCCAGTGGGAGGTGATGGAGCATCAGCAGGACCCAAGTGGTGGGCATTAGGCTGGGGAGGTGATACCAGGACTCAGGCATTGCCAGGACTCAGGTCCCAGTGGCTGGACTAGGGAGGTGATGGAGCATCACTAGGACCCAGGTGCAAGGGATTAGGCTGGAGAGGTGATGGGAGGTGATGGAGCATCACTGGGACCCCGGTCCCAGAGCTTGGTGGCTTTCTTTGGGGTGCTTGTTTGGTTTGCCCAATGGAGAAAGGGGCTTTGGGGCTGCTAGGGCAGGGCAGGAGATGATGGCCTGGCCCACAGCAGCTGGGGCAGCTGGCCACTGGCTCCCTTTTGGCTTTCAGACATGTATGACCAGATGCTGAAGTTTGGAGCCTTCATCGTCGATAGCCTGAGGGACTTCAAGCAGCCTGTCCTGGTCTACATCCCACCGCACGCGGAGCTGCGGGGAGGCTCCTGGGTGGTCATCGACTCCACCATCAACCCCCTGCACGTGGAGCTCTATGCAGACAAGGAGAGCAGGTCAGCATCCCAAGTACTGCTGCATCCTCCACAGCCAACCTGCATGGGGGCTGCGGAGCCGCCCTGCTGCTGGCAGAGACCTCTGCTCAGCCGAGGTGTGGATCGGAGCCATCAGGTAGATGTTCCAGGGCTCTTACAGAGTGGTAGGGATCTCCTTGGGGATATCCTCTTGTGTCTAGTGAGGGCTGTGGGATGAAAAACATGATTCTGAGGGTCAGGAGGCCTTTTCTCTAATCGGAATTCACATTGGAGCAAGCTGGGAAGGCGTAGGAGGATAGAGAAGAGCTCTAGACTGGAAACGACCACTTCAGATTTCGTCTCTTCCTCATTCTTAGCAGAGAGAGACTCCTGGACCTCTTGTCTGAGGATTTATTCTCCTGTGCAGGCCTGTCCCTGTTTCACCAAACTTTAATTCCAGGGGAGGCATTTTGGAACCTGGGGGAACAGTGGAGATCAAGTTCAGGAAGAAAGATTTGGTGAAGACCATGAGAAGGATCGACGGAGTCTGCGCCAAGCTCGCCGAGCAGCTGGGTAAGGGGAGGCTCTTTGGGCTTGTGGACATTGGTTTGGGAGTAAGTCTGAAGGTGAGGAGACTCAGACTGGACTTGAGGAGGAAGTCCTTTACCATGAGAGTGGTGAGAGCCTGGAAAGGGTTGCCCAGGGAGGAGGTTGAGGCCACATCCCTGGAGGTGTTTGCTGCCAGGCTGGCAGAGGCTGTGGGCAGCCTGCTCTAGGGTAGGGTGTCCCTGGGCATGGCAGGGGGGTTGGAGCTGGCTGATCCTTGTGGTCCCTTCCAACCCTGACTGATTCTCTGATTCTAAGTTAAAACGTGAGGCTCAGACCCCGTGGTGGCGACCATCAAGATCTGTGTGGCTCTTCTGGTGGCGGAGTCTCCCAGGAGCACCTTCAGTACATCTTCTTCTCCTGGGGGGCTCTACAAATGGTGCTGGACCTTTCTCCTGTGCTTTGAGATGAAGAATGGCAATGGCCACAATGAGTCAGTAGCTAACGAGGTGGCACAAAGCCAACACAGAGCTGCACAGAGGTTGTCTTTAATGTACTGGACCTCCCTTCACCCTTGCGAGCAGCTCCTGGTGGGGCTGGGCTGTGTTGGGAGGTCCTTGCCCTTCCACCCTGCTAAACGGTGGTCCCACAAAGTCCTTGCAAGTGTCACCTCTTTTGTGGCAGGCACAACGAAGCCCCTTTGTGGCCATGGCCTTCTGTGAGTGGGCTCTGGGCAGGGTGCAAAGGGGCACAAAATCACGACTGGAAAAGACCTCTAAGATGATCCAGTCCAACTGCTGGCTCAGCGCTGCTAGGTCACCACTAAGCCATGGCCCTCAGTGCCAGCCCTCCAGTGATGGAGAACCCACCACTGCCCTGGACAGCCTGGGGCAGGCTTTGACAACCCTTTTGGGGAAGAAATTATTCCTCCTGCCCAACCTGAACCTCCTCTGGTGCAACCTGAGGCCGTTTCCTTTTGCCCTGTCCTGGATGTGATGCCGGGAGCCGTTCCCCCAGTGCTGGTGGTTGACGTTGGAGCGCAGAGCCCACAGTGGCCTGAGGACCCCATTGCAGGGGGCTGCTCAGCACCACATGTCCCACAGGGAGCCCTGAGCTGTCTGTGGAGCAGCGCAAGGAGCTGGAGAAGCAGCTGAAGGCCCGTGAGGACCTCCTCCTGCCCATGTACTACCAGGTGGCTGTGCGCTTCGCCGACCTGCACGACACCCCCGGCCGCATGCAGGAGAAAGGAGTCATCACGGTGAGCCAAGACGTGGCTGGGAAGGGGCTTTGCTGCAGGGCTCCTGCAGAGCTGCTACAGGAGGGCTGGGGAGGGACTATTCACAAGGTTTTGTAATGGCAGGACGAGGGGGAATGGGGTGAAGTTGGCAGAGGAGAGATGGAAACTGGATGTTAGAATCATAGAATGGTTTAGGTTGGAAGAGACCTCAAAGATCATCCGGTTCCAACCCCCCTGTGCCATAGGCAGGGACACCTTCCACTAGATCAGGTCACTCAAGACCTCATCCAGCCTGGCCTCGAACACCTCCAGGGAGGGAGCAGCCACAACCTCCCTGGGTAACCTGTGCCAGTGTCTCACCACCCTCACTGTGAAGAACTTTCTCCTAACATCCCATTTCAATCTCCCCTCTGCCAATTTGAACCCATTCCTCCTCGTCCTGTCATTACAAGACTTTGCCAATAGTCCCTCCCCAGCCTTCCTGTAGCCCCCTTCAGATAGTGGAAGGTCACTCCAAGGTCTCCTGGAAGCCTTCTCTTCTCCAGACTGAAAAGCCCCAACTCCCTCAACCTGTCTTCATAGCAGAGCTGCTGCAGCCCTCTGAGCATTTTCCTGTCCCTCCTCTGGACTCTCTCCAGCAGTTCCATGTCCTTCCTGTGCTGGGGGCTGCAGAACTGCACACAGTACTGCAGGTGGGGTTAGGAAGAAGTTCTTTGCAGGGAAGGTGGTGAGACACTGGCACAGGTTGCCCAGGGGTTGAAACTGGATGTTAGGAAGAAGTCCTTTGCAGGGAGGGTGGTGAGACATTGGCACAGGTTGCCCAGGGAAGTTGTGGAGCACAGAAGCACAGAATGTGATCTTTGATCACATTCTGTGCTTCTGTGCTCCACAACCTCCCTGGAGGTGTTCAAGGCCAGCTTGGATGAGTCCTCAAGTGACCTGTTCTAGTGGGAGGTGTCCCTGCCTATGGTGGGGAGGTTGGAACTGGCTGAGCTTTGAGGTCCTTTCCTACCTAAACCATTCTATGCTTCTAAGCCCTGTCCTGGAAGCCTGGGCTGCAGCTCAGCAGGCTGTTCCTGCTCTGGCTTCTGCTCTCTGCTCCAACCCAGCAGAGATGCCTTCAAACCCAGTGCCATGCTCCGCGAGCCAGCGGTCGCCACAGGTCAGCTCCTCTCCTTCCTGCAGTGGTGAAGCTTTGGGCTGTGTCCCCTCATCTGCAGGACATCCTGGAGTGGAGCAACGCCCGCTCCTTCCTCTACTGGAGGCTGCGCAGGCTGCTGCTGGAGGAGCTGGTGAAGGCAGAGGTGCTGAAGGCCAACAGCGAGCTGAGCCACATCCACATCCAGTCCATGCTGCGGCGCTGGTTCATGGAGACCGAGGGAGCTGAGAAGGTACCCCCGGCCCTGGGGGGCATCCCACAGCCGTGGGTGTCCCGAAGGCTGTCACCAGTCCCATCACTCTCTGGGTCCATTGGTGCCTCCCTGAGGGTTTAAAGGTGTGATAGAATCATAGAATGGTTTAGGTTGGGAGAGACCTTAAAGCTCATCCAGTTCCAACCCCCCTGTGCCATAGGCAGGGACACCTCCCACTAGAACAGGTTGCTCAAGACCTCATCCAGCCTGGCCTTCAACACCTCCAGAGAGGTTGTGGAGCACAAAATCACAGATCTTTGATCTGCCCTATTCTGCTTTGCTCTGCTTTGCTTTGCTCTGCTCTGCTCTATTCTGCTACTGGAGGCTGCGCTGGCTGCTGCTGGAGGAGCTGGTGAAGGCAGAGGTGCTGAAGGCCAACAGCTGCCCACAGCCTCATGAGCCTGGCTGCAAACACCTTCAAGGATGTGGCCTCAACCACCCCCCTGGGCAACCCATTCCAGGGCCTCACCACTCTCATAGAATCACAGAATGGTTTAGGTTGGAAGAGACCTCAAAGATCATCCAGTTCCAACCCCCCTGTGCCATAGGCAGGGACACCTCCCACTAGATCAGGTCACTCAAGACCTCATCCAGCCTGGCCTTGAACACATCCAGGGAGGGAGCAGCTACAACCTCCCTGGGCAAACTGTGCCAGTGCCTTGCCACCCTCACTGTGAAGAACTTCCTCCTAACATCCCATTCAAATCTGAACCCATTCCCCCTCGTCCTGTCATTACAAGTCCTTGTGAATAGGGATGGGAATAACTATTCTGTAGCCTGTGCCGGGGGCCTGGGGGGTGGCTGAGCAACCCCGAGCCTGGGGCTGTCTCTTGAAGTTGAGCAACCTCAGCTGGGTGCTGCTGCTCGGTGCTAGCAAGGTGATCCCCAAATACACGTTTGCTACCATCAGATGGGGCTTCCTAGGGCAGAAGTGAGCCTTGAGGTCCTCGCTTTTGAGCTGCTCTCATGGCAGTCCTGTGCTGGCTGAGCTGGGGAGCGAGGACATGCAAAGCAAATGTGGTTCCCCTTAACTCAATGCCATTGGATAGGGCTGGGTGATAGGTTGGACTGGATGATCTTGGAGATCTCTTCCAACCTGGCTTATTCTGCTCTGCTCTGCTCTATCCTGCTCTCCTCTGCTCTATCCTGCTCTCCTCTGCTCTATCCTGCTCTCCTCTGCTCTATCCTGCTCTCCTCTGCTCTATCCTGCTCTCCTCTGCTCTATCCTGCTCTCCTCTGCTCTATCCTGCTCTCCTCTGCTCTATCCTGCTCTCCTCTGCTCTATCCTGCTCTCCTCTGCTCTATCCTGCTCTCCTCTGCTCTATCCTGCTCTCCTCTGCTCTATCCTGCTCTGCTCTATCCTGCTCTGCTCTATCCTATTCTGCNTATTCTATTCTATTCTATTCTATTCTATTCTATTCTATTCTATTCTATTCTATTCTATTCTATTCTATTCTATTCTATTCTATTCTATTCTATTCTGCTCTATTCTATTCTGCTCTATTCTATTCTGCTCTATTCTAATGTATTCTGCTCTACTCCACTCTCTATTCTACTCTATTTTACACTACACTACACTACACTACACTACACTACACTACACTACACTTCTGGTGTGTCAAACACTCTACAAAGGTCTCCTGAGTTTCAAGTTTCCAGGCAGAACCTTTCACCTGGTGGCTGAGAAGGACAATCCCATCACCTGGTTTGGTCACAGGAGGGAAAAAAACTTGAGGCCACAGTAGAAAAAGGGGACCTGCAGGCTCCTCTGCCCATGGTGCTTCTCACCGCAGGGCTACCTCTGGGACAACAACCAGGTGGTGGTGGAGTGGCTGGAGAAGCAGATGCAAGAGGATGAAGGCTCTCAGTCAGCCATCTGGGAGAACATCAGGTACCTGAAGCGGGACTATGTGCTCAAGCACATCCGGAGGTGAGTGCCCACAGCAGCTGGGATCCATGGGGGCATCGCTGCCAGCTGCTCTGGGGACAGTGGGGGGAGGAGGTGGAGCAGTTCTTCCTTCAGCCTGCAAGCTCACTGCCCTCTCCCATCCGCCTTGCAGCTTGATCCAAGCCAACCCCGAGGTGGCCGTGGACTGCATCGTCCAGATGGCTCAGCACCTGAGCGGTGCACAGAAGGCCCAGGTGGCCCATCTCCTGTCAACAGTGCAGGATGAGGACCCATCTTGAGCTGCTGGCATGCAGGGGTAGGAGCAGCACCAGGATGTGCTGCTGCCCAGGGGCCAGACCTCACCTCCTCACCTGGTTTCTCTTACTTGTGTGCCTAAATGAAGGATGCCAGCCTTGGAAGCCAGGAAGGTGGTCCTGTTGCCCATGCAAAGTTCCCTCTGGGTGCTGAAGGTGTTTACCAGAAGATAAGCTTGTCCCAGGCCAAGTCTGGAGCCTGGTCCTGGTGAAGTTGGTTTTAAAAAGCATCTTTGACTGTGTTTGAGTTGCAAGCCCTGGCCTCAGCCTTTAACACAAGCACCAGCACCAGACAGGTCCCATGAGGCTGGATGGAGATCCCAGGCACCACAGGGGAGCAGGACAAAGGAGGAGGTCTCCATGTGGCCATGTTGAGGCTGACCAGGCACCAGCACAAGGAAAGCTAAACCCTGTCTAACAGCAGCCTCAAACAGATGTTTTGTAATAAAGCCAGGAGCTGAGGAGCAGTTTTGTCTCATCCTTCCTCTCGCTGGGCAGCAGTAGCCCAGGAAAGGCATCAGCAAGCCGTGCTGGGAGCTCTTGCAGTGGGATCATCAATGGATCCACCACGGTTTGACTCAGCTCATGTCCTTCCTGGTTCCTGCCACAGCTCTTCTGGGTGTTTTCAGCCTGTGGCTCCTGCGAAGGACGGAGCAGAGGGAGGAGACAACTCCAGGAGCTGCTGCTCCAGTGACCTGCTTCCTATGCTGAAGAACAAGAGCCAGGCTGAGCTCGCCATCTGCTTGGACTTACACTTTGCTTCTTGGATGGACGCTAATCAGCTGGGTTTGTGGAGGGGAAATTTGAGTAGGTGACTTCCAGTGCTGCTGGCTGGGTCACTTCCCCATGGATGGTTTAGCTTTGGCCCCCAAAGGAAGGCACAGCATGGGGAGGGAAGGTGGGCACCTGGTTCAAGCAGAGTTCTGGTATCATGGTGGTGAGAAGGTGTTGGACACCGTGATCATGTCTGGCCTTGGGGGTCCCACCAGTGTCTACGGGGAGGTCTCCCTGTCCTGGGGGTAAGGTGGAAAGGGCCTGCTGGGATGCTTGCTGGTGTGAGTGATTCCACTGCACTGTGCCAGGCCAGGGGGTGCTGATGCTCACCCCACGGGAGCCAACCCACTGCCAATAAAGTCAGTGTGGTTCTCCTGGGAGCTTCATGGCTTCTCCTCCTGTGTCCTTCTACAAATGTGGTGGATCTGAGCAGGGGTTGGTGCCTCCTGCCTGCAGGTGGAGACCACTTTGGGGCAGCTCCTGTCAACTGCTGGGCCCTGAAGCAGAGCTTTGCCATGCACTGAGCAGGAATAGGTTCGATTGAGGCAGAGTTCCTGCAGTAGATACCTGTGAACTTCCCTTCTGCTGGAGGGTTCGAAGCAGGGACAATCCCTCAGCTTGGACATAGACTATGCTCAATGAAGCCTGAGGAAAGCTGCTCGGTTAGAGGTAAGCCCTTGCTGCCATCTGGGTGCTACAGATGCTTTGTGCGTGGAGGAGATGTTCTTGTGGTGGTGGTGACATGTCTAAGAGTCAAGAGAGGAACCTGCTTGGACACTGCAGCTGGAGTCAAAGACCACAGAATCCCAGCATGGTGGGGTTGCAGATCATCCAGTCCAAACCTTCTGCTCAAGCAGGGGCACCCACAGCAGCTTGACCAGCATCACAATGCCCAGGTGGGTTTGGAAGCTCTCCAGACCTGGAGACTCTACAACCCCTCTGGGCAGGCTGCTCCAGGGCTCCAGCACCCTCAAACCAAAGAAGTTTCTCCTCCTGTTCAGATGGAACCTCCTGGGTTCCACTTTGTGTCCTGCCAGACCCCATCCTTTTTGTCCCCCAGACTTCAGCTCTTGCTGAGCATTGCTCAGATCCCCTCTGGGGCTGCTCTTCTGCAGGATCCACATCCCCAGGGCTCTCAGCCTTTCCTCCTCACAGAGATACTCCAGGTCCCTCAGCATCTTTGTAGCCTCTGCTGGACTTTCTCCAGTAGTTCCCTGTCTCTCTGGAACTGGAGAGCCAGGAACTGGACCCAGTTATCCCAGCTTCTTAGGGCAGAGTAGAGGGAGAGAAGAACCTCCCTTGACCTGCTGGCCACACTCTTCTGAGGCCATTTGGCCTCTTGGTCACAAGAGCACATTGTGCCAGCTTTGTCCATTTGTCACCAGCCACAAGCTGTACGAAACCATTTCCCCACTGGGACTGGATCTCCAGTGGCAGGTGCCTTGGGATCAGAGTTTAACACCAAGCTGCAGCTTGGCACGGGCAGCAGAGCAGCCAGAACACAGCAGCACATCCAGGAGGAGCCAGGCTTAGTGCTAAGAAATATTTATTTGGAAAAAATGAAGGCATCTGAGATGAGGCCAGTGACAGCACCTGAGCAGCAGTCACATCTCTGCTGGGACAATAAATTATGAGGTGGAGCACCATGCCCTCTGGGAAGAGGTTCCTGTGGACATACAAAGTGGGGAAGACACAGGCAGGGACATTTTCTAGCCCCACATCTTCACAACTGTGACTTTTATGTATTTGTTTTTCTTTTTTACAAGGAAGAAGATGCCCCACAAAGGTGGCTCTGGCACCATCTGGGTTTGGAGGGCATAGACCAGTGTGGGTCTGGCACCCTCTGGGTTTGGAGGGCATAGACCAGTGTGGGTCTGGCACCCCTCTGGGTTTGGAGGGCATAGACCAGTGTGGGTCTGGCACCCTCTGGGTTTGCAGGGCATAGACCAGTGTGGGTCTGGCACCCCTCTGGGTTTGGAGGGCATAGACCAGTGTGGGTCTGGCACCCCTCTGGGTTTGGAGGGCATAGACTAGTGTGGGTCTGGCACCCCTCTGGGTTTGGAGGGCATAGACCAGTGTGGGTCTGGCACCCTCTGGGTTTGGAGGGCATAGACCAGTGTGGGTCTGGCACCCTCTGGGTTTGCAGGGCATAGACCAGTGTGGGTCTGGCACCCCTCTGGGTTTGGAGGGCATAGACCAGTGTGGGTCTGGCACCCCTCTGGGTTTGGAGGGCATAGACTAGTGTGGGAGAGAGGAGCCTGTGAGCACCTGGAGTAGGAAGTGACAGAGTGGGAGATGTGGTTAATGTACAGGAACAGGTAAAACATGAGAGATAAATATTCTTACTTCATGGTCACTGAGGTATAATTAAACTAAAGGCTAAATTCCAACAGAGAATTTGCTCCCTGCATCTGGAGGTGGTTGCTCTTTATATCTGCAGCTATTTCATCATCACCAAGTACAAAGCAGGGCTTGGAATTGTCAAAAGCCCCCTTAGATTCCTCTTGACTTGGTTAATTAAGCAGGAACCCCTAAGTGAGTCGTTCTGGAACAGTCACAATATTTGGTTTCTGACTTGTTTTTAACATCCCCTCCCTCCCCGCAGGAGTTTCACAGTATCCAAAGTGCTTATTTGAAGGAAATGTAGTGTCAGGATGGTGGTGTCAGGATGGTGATGCAAGTGGTGGCCTGCTGGCTGGTGAATAATTTAGTGGGCGTAAAGCAGGTTCACTGCAGCTCAGGTTACAGAATTGCTCTTCAGAGCAATAAATATAAATAAATTTACAAACAGTCAGCCTACCTCTAGCACACAGACAGACAGAAGCACCAGACACAGGACTAGAAACACCTCTAAGCTTCTTAAAAATCCTAAAAAAAAAAAAAAAAAAAAAAAAAAAAAGAAAAAATTCCAAAAAATTCTAACAAAAA
>VWZI01013916.1:2541-13445 GCA_013396835.1 Psilopogon haemacephalus | reverse complement strand
GGTACAGGGGGAACAAATCATAGAATGGTTTAGGTGCTGGAGTCCTGGTGGTGCTCAGCAGCCTGCCCCACCCAGGGTACAGGGGGAACAAATCATAGAATGGTTTAGGTGCTGGAGTCCTGGTGGTGCTCAGCAGCCTGCCCAACCCAGGGTACAGGGGGAACAAATCATAGAATGGTTTAGGTGCTGGAGTCCTGGTGGTGCTCAGCAGCCTGCCCAGCCCAGGGTACAGGGGGAACAAATCATAGAATAGTTTAGGTGCTGGAGTCCTGGTGGTGCTCAGCAGCATGCCCAGCCCAGGGTACAGAGGGAACAAATCATAGAATGGTTTAGGTGCTGGAGTCCTGGTGGTGCTCAGCAGCCTGCCCCACCCAGGGTACAGGGGGAACAAATCATGGAATGGTTTAGGTGCTGGAGTCGTGGTGGTGCTCAGCAGCATGCCCAGCCCAGGGTACAGAGGGAACAAATCATAGAATGGTTTAGGTGCTGGAGTCCTGGTGGTGCTCAGCAGCCTGCCCAGCCCAGGGTACAGGGGGAACAAATCATAGAATGGTTTAGGTGCTGGAGTCCTGGTGGTGCTCAGCAGCCTGCCCCACCCAGGGTACAGGGGGAACAAATCATAGAATGGTTTAGGTGCTGGAGTCCTGGTGGTGCTCAGCAGCCTGCCCCACCCAGGGTAGGGGATGGGGGCAAATCATAGAATGATAGAATGGTTTAGGTGCTGGGGAGCTGCTGGAGTCATGGTGGTGCTCAGCAGCCTGTCCAGCCATAGGCACTACAGCAGGTAGCTCAAGGCCTTGTCCAACCTGGCCTTGAACACCTCCAGGGAGGTTGTGGATCACAGAATCAGCCAATGTGATCTTCCATCACGTTCTGTGATTCTGTGCTCCACAACCTCCCTGGGCAACCTCTGCCAGTGTCTCACCATCCTCACTGCAAAGAACTTCTTCCTAACATCCCATTTAAATCTCCCCTTTGCCAGTCTAAACCCATTGTTCCTCATCCTGTCATTACAGGACCTTGCCAACAGTCCCTCCCTAGCCCTTCAGATAGTGGAAGGCCACTCTAAGGGCTCCTCAAAGCCTTCTCTTCTCCAGGCTGAAGAGCCCCAACTCTCATAGCCTGTGTTTGAACCTGAAAGCTGATAGAACAGCCCTGAAGGTCTGATAGAAACCAAGAGCTGCAGTGATATGTTAACTAGACAAGTATGTGAGCCAGCTCTTTCTGCACCAGATTTCCTTCCCCATCCCAGCATGGAAAGACTGTTTGAGGTTTGCAGTGCTTTTAAAATCACCTTTGGCTGTTCACTTGCCCCTGTTTTTTATCAGAGAGTCATCAAATGGTTTGGGTTGGAACGGACCCTAAAGATCATCTGGTTCCAGCCCCTCCACACACCATGGGCTGTGACACCTTCCACTAGACCAAGTTGCTCCAGGCCTCACCCAACCTGGCTTTGAACACTTCCAGGCTTGGAGTCTCCACACTATCAACATGTTTGATAGCTGCCAGGCTAACTGTTGTCAGTAACAATGGGGGGTGAGGGTGGAAAGTGTATTTAATCAGAATGAAATCTTTCTCATGTAAGGCTTAAATCCTTCAGCTTGCCTTCAAAACCAGTGTGGACATTTCCTGTCTCTTCAAGGAGGTGAAACTGCTTCTGAGACTCCACAACTTTCAGAACCAGAAGCTTAAGAAGCTTCAGAAGTCTTAAAGAAACTCAAACCCAACTCTCCCCCACCCTGAAACTCTGCCCATGGGTGGCTGACTGAGGTGTTTTAAATGCCCCGGGTGGATTACTGTGTGCAGTTCTGGAGCCCCCAGCACAGGAAGGACATGGAACTGCTGGAGAGAGTCCAGAGGAGGGCCATGAAGATGATCAGAGGGATGGAGCACCTCTGCTATGAGGACAGGCTGAAGGAGTTGGGGCTTTTCAGCCTGGAGAAGAGAAGGCTTCAAGGAGACCTTATAGTAGCCTTCCACTATCTGAAGGAGGCTACAGGAGGGCTGGGGAGGGACTATTCACAAGGTCTTCTAATGACAGAACAAGGGGGAATGGGTTCAAATTGGTGGAGGGGAGATTTGAACGGGATGTTAGGAGGAAGTTCTTCACAGTGAGGGTGACGAGGCACTGGCACAGGTTGCCCAGGGAGGTTGTGGCTGCTCCCTCTCTGGATGTGTACAAGGCCAGGCTGAATGGGGCCTTGAGCATCCTGATCTAGTGGGAGGTGTCCCTGCCTATGGCACAGGGGGGTTGGAACTGGATGATCTTTGAGGTCTCTTCCAACCTAAACCATTCTATGATTCTGTGATTCTGCAGCCTAAACCCAGCTTTTCTCAGTGTGCCCTGCTTCAGGTGAAAACACTTTCATCTAAGTGCCTCTGGATAAGAGCTTTCTGCACAGGGGCACCTAACAGTTTAATCTCACAGGGTTCAACCTTCCTAACCCGAAAAACTGCCTGTGCCCAGCCAACAGGCATCGAAGTACCTACAACTACCTCAGTACCTGCAAATACCTACGCACCTACTGCGTGCTGAGCTGTACCCTGATTCTTTTCCCTTTCCACCCCTGCCTCCTTTTGGCCTCAGGTTTGAGGGTAAACCTCAGGAGTCAGGGATATTGTCTTTAGCTGAGTGCTCACAGCCCCTGGCACAAAGGGGCACTGTAGTAAAAAGCAGGCAGTGGCATTCAGCGCATGTAAATGAGATAAATAGTGATAGGCTGTGATTAATGCACACCACTGACTCTGTCCCCAGCTGCACGTTCCCCAGGGGCTGTCTGGTGCAGAGGCTGAACCACTAAACCCCAGGGAAGGGAAGGCTGCACTCACCCCACCTGTGTTGCAAGTGTGATATTGTTCTCAAAGGTGTGGTGAAAGGATGCAACTGCTTTTTGACCCCTCTGCTGGCAGAGCTCTGCAGGCTAAGCCTTCAGGTTCTATTTCCAGCCTAGAAAGCCACCTGCATCGCTAAGAATTGCAGAAGAGACCTTAAGGGTCATCTACTTCCAACCCCACCTGCATCGCTAAGAATCGCAGAAGAGACCTTAAGGGTCATCTACTTCCAACCCCACCCCTGCCGTGGGCAGGGACACCTTGCACTAGCCCATGTCACTCAAAGCCCCATCCAACCCTAAGCACCTCCAGGAGGGGGCATCCACAGCTTCCCTAGGCAACCTGCTCCAGTGTCTCCCCACCCTCACTTCCCAATCTCCAGCCTAAATCTCCCTCTTCCAGCTCAAAGCCACCCCCTCCTCACCCTGTCACTGCAAGCCCTTGTAAAAAGTCCCTCCTCAGCTCCCCTGTAGCCCCCTCAAGACACTGCAAGGCTGCTCTAAGGTCTCCCAGGAACATTCCCTTCTCCAGGCTGAGCAGCCTGTCCCCATAGTGCTAAGGATTTAGGCTCCCTCTCCATACCGGAGGTTGCTGAACTCCTGGGAAAAGTGCCCTGAGTGCTCTCACAGGTGACACAGAAATGCTCCGTGGTCACATTAGTCTTTTCTAGCTGCTCCATCATGCTGTGCCCAAAATATTCATCTAATCAAGGCAATAGATGTTGGCCATCAGCCAGTCTTTTCCAGACTCAAGAGAAAACATTCTCTGGAATGAAACCCCTTTCCAGGCACTGAGCTCCAGATCTTCTTGCCTGCAGTCACAGAGAAACTGGGCTCCTACTCTGGTTGCAGATCTGGAGCCCATCAGCAGTGCAAAACCATTCCTTAGATGTACTTAAAGGTATATATATATATATATATTTTTCTTTTTCCTTTTCCCCTCCATCAATACCTCCTGTTGGCACAGGAATGAAATTCATTCCTGGCATAACCTCGTGGGAACCTGTAAGCAGCCCCAGGGCTGAATTGGATCTGCATGCATAGATCTAGCTTCACCTTCTTCCCTCACATTGAGCTGTTGTGATGAGCTGGAGCTCAGGTAGCTCAGAAATCACTGCCAGCCACTGGGCAGTGGATGGTTCAAATGCCTTGGTATGGTGGACTGCTCCCTGCAGACTCTAATAACCATCTCTCCACAGAACAATCTGCCAAACAGGTTTCTAAGGCTGAGGGAAAGCTCAGCATACCTTCAAATATCAGATTGTACCATTCACACCTCAGAGGGCTCTGTTTGCTCCTTTGTTCTGGATTCTGTCCCTAAAAGGCATAAAGCACTCAAACTGGTTAATGATGAAGAGTGAGTCCAACCTTGAAAGCATTCAAAGCCAGGCTGAATGGGGCCTTGAGCAACCTGACTAGTAGGAGGTGTCCCTGACCCATGGCAGGGGGTTTGGAACTCAATGGACTTTAAGGTCCCTTCCACCCCAAACCATTCTATGATTCAATGATCTTTAAGGTCCCTTCCAACCCAATACATTCTATGATTCAAGATCTTTAAGGTCCTTTCCACCCCAAACCATTCTATGATTCAATGATCTTTAAGGTCCCTTCCACCCCAAACCATTCTATGATTCAAGATCTTTAAGGTCCTTTCCACCCCAAACCATTCTATGATTCAATGATCTTTAAGGTCCTTTCCACCCCAAACCGTTCTATGATTCAATGATCTTTAAGGTCCCATCCAACCCAATCCGTTCTATGATTCAATAATCTTTAAAGTCCCTTCCAACCCAAACCATTCTATGATTCAATGATCCTTAAGGTCCCTTCCACCCCAAACCATTCTATGATGCAATGACCTTTAAGGTCCTTTCCACCCCAATCCATTCCATGATTCAATGATCTTTAAGGTCCCTTCCACCCCAATTCGTCCTATGATTCAATGATCTTTAAGGTCCCTTCCTACCCAACCCATTCAATGCTTCTATGAACCCAGTGCTGCAGGTTCTCTGAAATGGCTTAGTGTGTGCTGGCAACTCGTTGTTACCTCTGTTCTAAACAAAGTCAGACCAAAAGACTGTGGTTGCATTTTGGCAGATTCAGTTTCAACCACAGCGTTAAGATGTCTCTCCCATTGCCACCACTGGCATCTGAGCTTTTTGCCTGTGCTTAAGTAATGCAACTGTTCCATGAGCCATCTGGGGTGAGAGGTTCTGAATGAGCTGCTTGCAGTGCTTTAGCCAGCGAGGCTGATAACTGAACAGGAAGAGTCCTAAGAAAAACTCCTTCTTGACCAGTGAGGGTGACAACTGAACTGGAAGAGTCCTAAGAAAGCCTCTTCTTGAAAGGATGATGAGAAACTGTTTTCTTTTGTCTGGGTTTGCATAAGATCCTGGGAATCCCTCCTGTGTAAAACAGCACAAGGGAAAGATTTCTGTGTTGTGACTCTTCGGCTGTCTCCATGGGGAGAAGGATTCTCTGAAGGATTCAACTTCACCAACTCTCTTTGTTCCTCACTCCATCTGCCCTGTTCCTTCCTTCTATGCACCTCTCTTCCCACCTTCTTCCCTTGCAGGTGCTTTTCCCTGCACAGGGTTCTGTTTTCCAGACTCACTTCCCCTCCTGGTTCCTTCACTAGTTCCTCTCCTGCTTTAGCCAGCAGCTCTTGCTGCTTTGGGGCTGTGATCCCTCTGTGCCTCCTGAAGACACACCATTAATCCAGCCCCAGGCCACCAGCCCACCTTCCTGCTCCCTGCCCTCAAGTTCTTTGAGTATTTGCAGACCTTGCTGGAATTCAGAAGAGAAATTAGGGACAAGAGATATTCCAGGGACAAACAGAAAGTCCCTCCTCAGCCACAGCTCAAGAAACTTTGCTTTATAGGAACTAAAGCCAGGGAGGAAAAAGTAAACAACACAATTACCCTGTCAGCTGTTGCTGTTCTCCTTCCTTACACCACGGCTGAGAAGAGGAGAGGGTTGTCCAAAGCCCTTCTGCAAGATACTTAGAGCTAACAGAACAAGCTATAGATATGCTCCTGGAGGCTTTTATACATTTCAGCTCCAACTTTCCCAACACCCCATTACATCATTTGGGTAGGAGATGAAGGGGAACTGAATTACAAGTGACCTAGATGGTTTGCTTAAGCCCAAGAGGAAGTTAGCAGCAGTGCCAGCACCCAGCTCCCAACCACCAGCTCCCTCATCTGCTTTACCCACACTACCATTCCTGGCTTTGGGTTTGTCCAGTGCAGCCCAATATAAACTCTGCACTCTGGTTTGTCCCCCAAAGAGCTGTAAGTAAAGTCAAAACAAGCTTCTCCTCGATGTAAAAAAGATGCATTGGAGAACCTGGCACAAGCAGGTGTAAAAACCAGGAGTGATGTCTCCTTGGAAAGCTCTTTTAACACTGCTTCTGCTGCTGCTTATGAGCACGGGACAGATTTACCTGCCTGGATCTTGTAGAGATATTTACTCCAGGGCAAAGGGAATAGACAGCTTTTTGGGGGGTTGCACTGTTGTAAGAACTCATCTCACTTGCACCAGCTGCTGCAATCTTGCAGCAATTCTGCTTTCCTCACATATCTAAGCGGGTAAAACAAGAGTGGAGTGAGACGAGCACCTGAGACCTCCGAGGAGTGCTGGAAAGGTCAAGATTCCTTTTCCTGGATCAAGCACCATTTGTGAGGTAAGGCCTGCCCTAGGTGATCCTGCTTCAGCAGAGGGGTTAGACTCAATCATCTCCAGAGGTCCCTTCCAGCCCCTACCATTCTCTGATTCACTGGATGCAAACAAGCCTGGGAAGCCTGCATGGTACTGCCTGGGTACAAACCAGCCCTTCCCAGCTCTGCCTGTACCTGCAGGACAGTTTGAGGAGTGAGTGCCACAATTTTTTTATTAATAGTGATTAGCACATTTCAGTTGAGCTAATCCCACTTAAATCAATCCACAGTGGCCTGAGTTTGGCTGATTCCTAGGAGGTTTGTTACTTTCTTTTTTTTTTTTGGTCAAGGAATGAAGGCACTACTGGGATGAAATTCCTCCCCTACACCAAGCCATCCTCTCGCTCCCTGTCAGGCACATGTGGTGTCAAGGGAATGCACACCTCAGGCACAATTCTGCTCTCCTGAGTTATACATTTGTGCAGAAAGGTCCTTCCTGCAAGCTCCCAGCCTCCACCCAGCTGCATTTGTGCAGAAATGCCCTTCCTGCAAGCTCCCAGCCTCCACCCAGCTGCATTTGTGCAGAAAGGTCCTTCCTGCAACCTCCCAACCTCCACCCAGCTGCATTTGTGCAGAAATGCCCTTCCTGCAAGCTCCCAGCCTCCATCCAGCTGCATTTGTGCAGAAAGGTCCTTCCTGCAAGCTCCCAGCCTCCACCCAGCTGCATTTGTGTAGAAAGGCCCTTCCTGCAACCTCCCAACCTCCACCCTGCTGCATTTGTGCAGAAAGGTCCTTCCTGCAACCTCCCAACCTCCACCCTGCTGCATTTGTGCAGAAAGGTCCTCCCTGCAATTTCCTAGCCTCCACCCAGCTGTATTTGTGCAGAAAGGTCCTTCCTGAAAGCTCCCAGCCTCCACCCAGCTGCATTTGTACAGAAATGCCCTTCCTAAAAGCTCCCAGCCTCCATCCAGTGGTGACAGTAAGGAGCCACGAGCTGCAGCTTGCTCTCCAGAAAGCAAAAGTTGAAAGCAGATATGAAGCCATCACTTAGGAGAGCTCCAATGCTGAGGCTGTCATAAAGAGAGAGATTTCCCACCTTTTCCACCCCTGTCACCCAGTCTCACCCTGAATATATAAATACAGGAGTTGTGTCTTTGTGTGTCTGTGCTTCCTAAGATGATTTTACACTAAACTATGCCAGCATAAAGTCATTATTAAGGCTGATCTTTAAGCATAAAATGATTATTGCAGCTAAAATTTAATCCATTTGCTAAGTCAATTAATACAAGCCACATTTTGCCTGATCGGAATGGGGTGAAGGAGGATTTAGTCTGCTAATATCTTGACCAGGTGATGATTAAGGGACAACTTTGGATCAAAAAAGTTACCTATTTAAGGCTTAATTCCTCTTTGAACATCTAGAAAATGCATTTCAAGGGCCTTCAAAATACTGCCCGTGGCTTCTGTCAACTGGAAATGCTCATATGAAAGAATAGAAACGTGGTCCTTAGACAAAATAATGAGCTGCAAAATGTGAAGTTGATTGATCTTGTTGATCTTGGGCTAGCTTTAGATCTTAAGCAGTGCTATTTCTGCAGGTAGAATGATACGTTTTGGCTCTTTCTTTCCAACTAGAGCTGCCACATTATTACCTAGAGGGTTGATTCGATCCCTTCAGTTTGGATTCTTCACAGGTGCCAAATGATCCATAGCAAGTTACTCCTTGCCTCCCTTCAAATGGCCTGGGTTTGGTGTTGTGATTTATTATATTGAATAGATCACACACAACTGTATCTAGTTGGGGAACAGGGCAGTCCCTGAAAGAAACAAGCAAGCTGCTGCCATTTGAAAACCAAGGATGCTGAGTTAGGGTCATTATTGCACCTTCCTTGGGAGAGAACTTTCACTTCTGCAGGGGCTTTTGCAGTCCCACCCTGGCTTGGCATCTGCCTGCTTGGGCTTTCATCCTGCTCATGCCCTGCACATGAAGTCTCATTCTGCAACTTGTGTACATCACAGTAACTCTTTTACACTGGTTTTGTGTGTGAAATCAAATCAAACCCTGTAAAAGGATTTGAGGTCAATTTTCATCCTGGGAAAGGATGGGTTACAGAGGTCAATTAAAAACATTACTTGAAGACCACAGAGCTCATGAGCTGAAGAACCTTTTCATAGAATCATAGAATGGTTTAGGTTGGAAGAGACCTTAAAGATCATCCAGTTCCAACTCCCCTGTGCCATAGGCAGGGACACCTCCCACTAGATCAGGTCACTCAAGACCTCATCTAGCCTGGCCTTGAACACCTCCAGGGAGGGAGCAGCCACAACCTCCCTGGGTTTTCCTCAGAGACCAGCTCCAAGCCTACTGAGCAGCCACTACTGAGCAGCCTTTGAGTTGTCTCCTGTAATTGACCGTGGCTTTACACAGCTCTGTGCTGAAATAACCAGAAGCACACCACTGCACAGCAAACTCAGAGCCTGCCTACCGCTTTGATGGCAGCAAGGGCATATTTGCACTTAATTCCTCACTGTCATGAAGTGCTAAAAAATCCCACTCTGATACAGTTCCCTGCTTTTATTCCCTGGAATGCACAATGGTCTCAGAAGAAACGTTTGCTTCTACTAGAGTTAGGAATGTAGTGAAGAGTAAGAGGCAGCTGCTCATATAATCATAGAATGGTTTAGGTTGGAATAGACCTCAAAGATCAGCCAGTTCCAACCCCCCTGTGCCATAGGCAGGGACACCTCCCACTAGATCAGGTCACTCAAGACCTCATCTAGCCTGGCCTTGAACACCTCCAGGGAGGGAGCAGCCACAACCTCCCTGGGTTTTCCTCAGAGACCAGCTCCAAGCCTACTGAGCAGCCACTACTGAGCAGCCTTTGAGTTGTCTCCTGTAATTGACCGTGGCTTTACACAGCTCTGTGCTGAAATAACCAGAAGCACACCACTGCACAGCAAACTCAGAGCCTGCCTACCGCTTTGATGGCAGCAAGGGCATATTTGCACTTAATTCCTCACTGTCATGAAGTGCTAAAAAATCCCACTCTGATACAGTTCCCTGCTTTTATTCCCTGGAATGCACAATGGTCTCAGAAGAAACGTTTGCTTCTACTAGAGTTAGGAATGTAGTGAAGAGTAAGAGGCAGCTGCTCATATAATCATAGAATGGTTTAGGTTGGAAGAGACCTCAAAGATCATCCAGTTCCAACCCCCCTGTGCCATAGGCAGGGACACCTCCTACTAGATCAGGTCACTCAAGACCTCATCCAGCCTGGCCTTGAACATCAAGTACGGCTTTGCATCAGTCACCAGGCAGTGACAGCACCACAAAAACACAGGCACTGGAGCAGATGTGAGGGCTCTTAACCATTCCTGGAGAGCCTGATGTTTTAGAGTCCACAGCTGCTCTGGTGGAAGAGAGATTTCTGCCTGAAAACCATTTCACCAGAGTGCAGGCAGCGCCTGCCCCTTTCAGAGCAGCCTAATCCTACGACTCTATTTGCTGGGTCAAATTTACTACGGATGCTTTCAATCCAGGGATGCACAATGGTCTCAGAAGAAACGTTTGCTTCTACTAGAGTTAGGAATGTAGTGAAGGTAGAGGAACGTGTTCAAGAGTAAGAGGCAGCTGCTCACATCATATAATCATAGAATGGTTTAGGTTGGAAGAGACCTCAAAGATCATCCAGTTCCAACCCCCCTGTGCCATAGGCAGGGACACCTCCTACTAGATCAGGTCACTCAAGACCTCATCCAGCCTGGCCTTGAACATCAAGTACGGCTTTGCATCAGTCACCAGGCAGTGACAGCACCACAAAAACACAGGCACTGG
Organism: Psilopogon haemacephalus; assembly: GCA_013396835.1. Taxonomy (NCBI): domain Eukaryota; kingdom Metazoa; phylum Chordata; class Aves; order Piciformes; family Megalaimidae; genus Psilopogon; species Psilopogon haemacephalus. The sequence goes on along the minus strand of VWZI01013916.1, from coordinate 3,120 downwards.
AGCAGATGTGAGGGCTCTTAACCATTCCTGGAGAGCCTGATGTTTTAGAGCCCACAGCTGCTCTGGTGGAAGAGAGATTTCTGCCTGAAAACCATTTCACCAGAGTGCAGGCAGCGCCTGCCCCTTTCAGAGCAGCCTAATCCTACGACTCTATTTGCTGGGTCAAATTTACTATGGATGCTTTCAATCCAGGGATGCACAATGGTCTCAGAAGAAATGTTTTCTTCTACTAGAGTCAGGAATGTAGTGAAGGTAGAGGAACGTATTGAAGAGTAAGAGGCAGCTGCTCACATGAAGTATGGCTTTGCATTGGTTGCCAGGCAGTGACAGCACCACGAAAACGCAGGCACTGGAGCAGATGTGAGGGCTCTTAACCACTCCTGGATAGCCTGATGTTTTAGAGCCCACAGCTGCTTTGGTGGAAGAGACATTTCTGCCTGAAAACCATTTCACCAGAGTGCAGGCAGCGCCTGCCCCTTTCAGAGCAGCCTAATCCTACGACTCTATTTGCTGAGTCAAATTTACTACGGATGCTTTCAATCCAGGGAATCCTGAGGTCTGCTAAAAACAGGATTGATT
>VWZI01013915.1:0-15672 GCA_013396835.1 Psilopogon haemacephalus | reverse complement strand
ATACCGTATTGTTGTTTCTTCTTCATACTTGCATCAACTTTCTCAACCCAACAGAGAGATCTGAATCATTCTGCCAACACAGAGCTTCAAATGATGTGTTATTCAGTGCTGAAGTTTGTTACATTACAAGGTTGTAAGTAGTTTTGCAAGTCCAATGACTTGGGCTTTGATTCAGAAGTCTCTTACAGGTAAGCCATAAACCACTTCTTTAATTAAATAGCTCTCTTGATTTTTTGCAAGAAAAAAAAAAAATGACAAACAAATAAAAGGGACATGAATAATAGATATAGCAATAGATGTAGATATAGCAAAGATCTGGAGCTAAGAAAAAAGAGTTCTACCATCTTTTGATCACTGATGTAATACATCAAAATTTCTTTCCACTTTAAGTCAACACTTATGGCTTACTTGTAGATAATAAAGCATAAATGATCTCATATTCATGCTTTCAGATGCTGGTATTAATCAGAAAAATTGAAGGCAATACCATGTATCATTTACATTTTCTTAGATGTGACAACTAGCTGTGCTAGTGGAACATGGCCATAAGCACTGAAACACTAACCATGGTCTTTTGGTTTGCCTTTCTTCTCCATAAGCAGTGCGTATATGTGTGTGCATGTACAAATATAATCTTATCAGTTAGACCAATTGTTTTTTGCTTTCCTTACCAATGTTAAACTGCACACTCAACCAACTAGATGGGGGAAGATTCTCAAAACCCTTATGGATAAATAGATTTGGTGATTTTACACAGATATGTGGCTGCTGTTTAAGACTAAATATTTGTAGAATCTGTATTTTATTTCACAAACAATGTAGGTCAGGATTTGTCTGTTGCTTCTACAATGCTAAACTATTGCCAGAATTTAAAAATTAAGACTTTCATTAAAGCTGTAAATAATTAACTGAGAGCCTTAAATGAGTTTCTATTCTTAAGGAACTCATCCTACAGGTTTAGTTCATTTTATGTAATACAATGCTACACAATAAAGACATTAAACTTCTCATTATACCTACTTTGTTGTGCCTCTACCTCACATTTGTAATGTAAAAGATGCCTTCTACCCCACAAGTAATTTGAAAAATTATATATATTTTACAAGCATCTTTAGTCTACGAAATTAATCAACTCAATGTATTTCCTAATTTATTTGGATCCTTGTAAAGTTTCATCTGATAGACATAAAACTGTAAGATGATAGCATTGAAATGCAAGTCACAAGCTTCAATTAGGTACAATCAGAAATCATGCAGTGACTTCATTAAGTATCATTAAGAATGATCAAAATATTGCTCTTAGGAAAAATACATCAAAAGCATGCATTTACACATTGATTAAACAGGATCTGCAATTTCTAAAATCTGGTATGAGAAAAAAGAATGTAGTAAATTAAGTGCTCATAACCTACTTAGCAACAAGGGACTGCTTAGCAACCAACAAAGTGAAGAATAATGGATATGACAGAGCACAAACTCTAAGCTCTTTTAAAAATCTAAGTATTGGCCAGACATAGATAGAAATTGAGTGAAATTGCTGAAAAAAAAAAAAAATCTTGTCTCAATACATTTCATTTGTATCAAAATTGGTTAATCTGAGAAGCAGATGGGAACCATAAGCCACTAAATATCTATCACAGTCACAATTCCTCAGTGATCTTGTAGACTGTATCCACTCCTTTTGGTTAAACATTCAAAAAGTCTTTGTCCACTATGCCTGAGTGCAAGATCAGCATTCCTTCTTCACATGGCCTCAGACAGGTTGAGCTACAGCATCTGCATAGAAAGAGTTATTTCCTTAACTGGTCTTTCTCAAACTTTTATCACTATTACATAAGGTAACAGGAAATATTTATGGTGTGTGTATATTAATATATATATAATATATATATATGTATATTCTGTAGTTGTTTAACATCTTGTCTTAGGAACACACAATGACTATGAATTGTACCATAAAACAAACAATAATCTAGAAAGAAATGTGCCCATTCCTTATTCATTTATGGCCCTTTTATACCAGAAGAACAATATCTCAGTCTCTCTTCTCTGGATCCTTAGTTGGGCATAACAACACCTGCTTTAGTCAAAGATCTCAAAGCAGATAGCAAATATGAAAACCAATACTTTCTAAAGTAACCCCAGATTTTTTCTTTACTCCTGTAAGGGAATTAAAATCTGAGTTGGTATGTATGGAATGTACGGGTGCATATTGCCTAAGAAATTACATTTCTTAAGATCTTTGTGCAATACATAAATGTCATTACATATACTTACAGATTAATAAGTTCAGGCACCAAGATGTTAAGTGCCTGGCTCAGGTTGTGAAGCAAAGAGATAATAGAAAGAAAGAGAGAAGGAAAGAAAGGGAGAAAGAGATAAAAAGAAGGAAATAAAGGAAAGAAAGAAAGAAAGAAAGGAAGAAAGAAAGAAAGAAAGAAAGGAAGAAAGAAAGAGAGAAAGAAAGAAAGAAAGAAAGAAAGAAAGAAAGAAAGAAAGAAAGAAAGAAAGAAAGAAAGAAAGAAAGAAAGAAAGAAAGAAAGAAAGAAAGAAAGAAAGAAAAGAAAGAAAGAAAGAGAGAAAGAAAGAAAGAATGAATATCGGAATGGATTGATTAAACGAAGAAGTAGGTACCTGAGATATAGCTGGCCTGATGCAGGTATTGTTTTAGGCCAGACAGGACTGTTTTAAAATTATTTGTTATTTTCAGAAATTGAGTACTTGGCTAGCACATTAAGAAGTAGCTCATCACACTCATTTAATGGGCTAGTGCCTCCTGTACAGGTTTGAAACAGTCACATTCAATCTCATCTACTCGTAGTTAAGTGGTGGAATTTTTTCTTCAGTGTGTTTGTTTACTGCAAATGCTCTAAGCATAAAACACATAACAAAAAAAAAAAAATCATCTTGAACAGTCTTTCAGTAACATGGGCCTTCAGGACAAGTGACTTCACTTGAGAGCATAGTTAGGACTCAGATATCAATTCTCATTATTTCATATATCTGCAAATTGAGCAACACTTTATTTTCATACTGTTAGCTTTTTAATATATTGCCACTTCAGCTCAAAGCTGCCCTGAAACAACAGATGGTAGGTTCTTACAATAAGCAATGACAGATGAATAATGAGTCATTTTAATTTGATGACACTGTATGTACTGGAGTAAGAGTAGAATATTTGAAGTGAGGAAAAGCCAGTAAAATCTTTTGGAGAATAACTAAGATCCTGCTGATATCTTGATTAATTTGCATGTGAGGGTTGGTTATTAGTCTATTCCACTTTTTTCTGCTATATTTTCTAAATAATATAATCTCAAATTTTTTTCTAAAATACGATTCTATTGAATGCAGCCCTAAGCACAATAAAGCAAATCATCAGTAATTACATATCCATGATATTATATCTGTGATTCTGATTAGTCAAGTTATTGGAACTAGGTAAAACATTTCATTTACAGGAGCACACCACTTAGATATCACATCAAAGTTTCAGGAAAACAAGCAGATGAAGTTTGTCATAATAATAGTAACAGCAGCAATAGCAATCTCCCACTTACATTTAGGCCTGCCTTCCACTTTACTTATTCTTTAGTAAGACAACACGGCAGAAAATCTCCACCACCTCAGATAGAGAAAAATATATTTTTAATCTCTCAAGATAGATGGTTAATGTGTTTGACATATGCTCCCAGAATTAGAAAGGTTCTCCTTATTCTTTAGTTTCTCTGAAACAGTGATCTTGCAAAAATTGGTATGTTTTTGTCTGCTGTTGCCTTCAATGAAAGACTGATACAATCTGTGAAATGGTCAGTCTGCTGCTGCTGCTGTGGCACCTCAAATTGTTCTTCTATAGAACTCTTTCACTGATTCTCCATTCAAAGTATATAAACACCTGGACAGAAAAATTCATTTTCAGCAGGGCTGTAGTACAAAATGACATAGGCCAGCCTCATGGATATGCCGTCCCATACATCACTCCTTATCCTCACAATACATGCTAACCCTGTCTCAGAAGCAATCTTATCCTATGACAAAGCTGATATCTGCTTTGAGGACAAGTTTTCTCTACATGTTTGGATTCAGAATCCAGGCTTGAAATTACATTTAACATTATTATTTTACATAAAAGAGATTCTTTACAGTCCCTCTGATTCCATGCTACCGTAAAACACAGTGAAAAATTGATTACTGTTTTTACTATTTTGTTATGGATTATGGAAAATAACGCTATCTAAAGCTTCAAGAATACCTTATGTCTATCCTTTACATTTACTTTCTTCGGTATATTTTTCATTGGAACTGCCTGTAATTTTTCATAAACATCAAATATTGACTTTTTGATAAATAAGTAATGAATCAATTATTAGAGAAAAAAAAAAGAAAACACAGTGTTATAGAATTAGGCAGAGATTTACTCCTTTATTCTAAGGAATGTTTAGAAGATTTTCCATCTTCTGGTAAAGTTGTATGAATTCTAGTCATCCAGTCTGGGTATTCATTAAATGCCTGCTCTGAATCAGGTTTCTATACTAAATTACATTTCCGTAGTTTATTTCACTCTTCAAGTTCATTGGTTATGCCAATGTAGTTCCCTACCAAAATGAAGAATCAAAATAGCACTTTAAGGTCATATTTGTTCATGCCCAGTTTTCAGACTCAATAAATATTCCAATAGCAAATATTTCTATAGTATGCTAGATCTCACAGCAAGGCATAAGCTGTAGTATTTTAAATAGTTTTTTCTTCCCTTGATTTTATCCCATTATTCCTAAATATACCCCCTATGAATCTCTTGCTAAATATCTTTAATTGTATTATTGTATATTTTCTTTTAAGTCAGTCAAGTATATCACTTACCTAATTTACCTCACCAGGCTTTACATTTTCTTCATCATGGAAGAAACTACTCACCTTCTTTTTGTAAGAAATAAAAATACTCTAGTGCACCCTCAAAAGACATTTCTGGAATAGAGAAGTTCAGAATACAGGATCAATTTGTTTAGAGAAGGGATGTGACATTTGCTACAAAACATTAACAACCTTGTTCCCTAACTTTTAATACCTGCAATTACATGTTACTTAACTTCCTAATAAAACAAAAAACTAAGAACAAAATTTCTTAATACGTCCCTTCAGAAGTAACCAGATTTGTTACTTATTGGTCTTCTCACAAGTATTTTGAAGCCATCCTCAAAGATGAACTTTCTAAGGCACAGAAACAAAATAGACCTCACCTAAGGACAAACAAAATAATTATTGATGGGAGTGGAAACAACATTGCTTCTATTTCACAAAAAAAAAAAAAACCCCAAAAAAAAAANNNNCTAAAAAAAAAAAAAAAAACCCAAAAAAAAAAAACCACCAACCTTTACACTAAAAAAATACTTTTCACTGCAAGAAAATTCTCAGATATAAATCTTGTTGTAATTGAAAAACTTGCTCATCTTTTGTTTCCAGAGATTAGTAAGAAGAAGATCTTGCATCAGTTTTAGGGCATGATGTTCAAACATTTTTTATATAGATCATTAAACTCTGAGATCATGGAACATCAATCATTTGTGGTCACACATGCTTCCTGTGACAAAAAATACTGCAAAACCAGTGACAAATTCAATACGGACTTCTTTGTTGAAATAGTCCTCAAAGAAAATTTTCCACTGCTATCACTACTATTACAGACCAGTCGGTCTATGCTCTTTGCCTGGCAAGATCATGGAGCAGATTCTTCTGAAGGCTCTGCTAAGGCAAATGGAAAACAAAGAAAGGTGATTGGTGGTAACCAGCATGGCTTCACCAAGGGCAAATCATGCCTGAGAAATTTGGTGGCTTGTTTATGATGAAGTCACAGCAGAGATGGACAAGGGAATGGCAACTGATGTCATCTACCTGTAACTGAGTAAGGCATTTGACTCTGTCCCACATGACATCCTAGTCACCAAACTGGAAAAACATGGACTTGATGGGTGGGCCAATCCCTGGATAAGGAATTGGCTGGATGGACACATGCAGAGAGTGGTGATCAATGGCACAATGTCCACCAGAACATTGGCTACCATCCATGAGTTGGTGTAGAGGCAGAGGATAGGCAGATTTTCCTGTTCAGCCACATCAAGACCAAGTTGGACTGCTTTTACCACAGCACATTTTAAAGCTATATGGTGACGTTGCTTCATTCATGTTCAACTTCCCCTGGTATCTCTCAGTTGCAGCAGATTAGATGCTTTTAAAAGCATGGGGATATTCAATTTGTATGCCAAATTCCAGAAAACCCACCAACATGCATAGCTGTTGTGGTGGTTTGGCAGTTACCTGCCTCCCCACTCTTTGATATAACCCACGCTAGGACTCAGAACGGCTGGAAGTTGCTAAATGAAGCTTTATATTTACAGCAATGCACAACATACAAGCAAATATTTACAATGAATAACAGATATTTACAGATATATAGAGTAAAAAGGTAATACAGAAACACCAGACCCCTCCCAGAGATCAAAATCCCTAAGAGGGGTTTTCTAACTATCTCTACCACCTTTTCCCCCTTCGCCAATTTATCTCACCATGTGTTGATGCTGCAGATAGGTGAAGGTAGATAGGCTGGGAAGGTTAGCATCAGGAAGGAAGTTAGAGGAATGTAGTGGGTTTGCAGTGACCTGCCCCCCACCTTTTAAAACCCTGGCTAAAACTCAGAAAAACACACTGGAAGTTAATAAATGAAGCTTTATATTTACAGCAATGCAAATATACAAGCAAATATTTACAAGATATAACAGATATTTACAGAAATATACAGTAAAAAGGGAATGCAGACACCACACCCCTCCTGGAGACCAAAATCCCCAAGAGAGGGAAACCAAAAGCCCCTACCACCTTTCCCCCTTTCCCCCAGCTTTATCTCACCACTTGATGATGCTGCAGATAAGCTGAAGATCGGTCAGAAAGATTAGTGGCAGGAAGGAATGAATGGTTTTAGTGATTTTACTCTGAATTAGTTCAAAGCAGAGAGACAAAAGGAAAGAAGCTGCCAGAGCCAGCAAGGACCCAAGCCAGACTGACTCTCTGCAAGCACACTGGCTTATCTGGATGTTTTGGGAACATTTCCCAAAACAACCTTCTTTTCTCTGTCTCAGTCAAACTGGGTGAAGTGACACGGTATGTTTAACTCTCTCTCTCAGGCAATAGTCTAATTTATCACTCAAATTCTCCAATTAGCTCAAACCAACACATGGAATTATTCAGAGTCAGCTACAAAAAGGCAGAGAGAAAGAAGCCATGCAAGAGCAGTCACAGCCTTAGAGAGGTCTGAAGCAGCCTGAGGTTTCTATACTGGGGATACAACTCTTAAAACATTTTTTTCTTTCTCAGTAGAGCTCTGAGGGAAGTAGCATCATTTGTGCTTTCCTTTTACATCATATAGTCTAATTTCTCATTCAAATCCTCCAGTTAGTTCAAACCAGCACAATCCACCCCTGTCTACTTCACTCAGAGTTTACTGAGAATTATCTATCTAATATAAACCAATATTTACAATTATGGACATTGCAAACTCAGTTTGTTCCAGATGTATCTTAGATGTAGGTGATTCAAAAGCTCAGAAAACAGGAAACAGTTTGTCTCCTCACAGATGAGATGAGACCAGGGACTCCCAGGTGACATTGGGTTTGTGCTCATATACTGTAGATTTCGTTGTGTTGGACACCAGGCAAAACCTAGAACAGAAAACTCCTATTACTCTGAATTTCACCTCTTTCTGCTAGGGTTAGATTTATCTGTGGAATACACTGGATTTCACTATTCTCCTACATTACCCGGTATGTATGACCAGGACCTTTGGCAGAAACCACCCCTCAGACAGGTTTCCCTTCGCCCGAAGGAGAAAATACCCTAACAGTTTTCCCTAACAGATTCTTTTCACGCACAACAAGAACTTTATCACTGTTGGTACCAAATCTGATTGGGCAGGTCTTGCCCTGTTTAGAGAACCCCTACTGTTTACCAACCAGTTTCCCTGTGCTAAATGCTTGTCCCAGTTTTTCAAAGTTCCACCCCCCATGGCTTTTAGAGTGGTCTTTAGCCAACCATTGTAGTGTTCAATCTTTCCTGAAGCTGGTGCATAGTACGGTGTGTGGTAGATCCATGCAATACTCTTTGGCCCAGTTTTTCACAAGATTGTTCTTGAAATGAGTGCCATTGTCTGATTCCATTCTCTCTGGAGTTCCATGTCTCCACATGATTTGTCTCTCTAAACCAAGCATGGCATTACGTGCAGTAGCATGTGAAACTGGATAGGTTTCCAGCCATCTGGTGCTTGCCTCTACCATTGTTAACACATATTGCTTGCCCGAACAAGAACGAGGTAAAGTGATGTAGTCAATCTGCCACGCTTCACCATACTTGTACTTTGACCATCTCTCCCCATACCATAAGGGCTTGAGTCGCTTGGCTTGCTTAATAGCAGCACAGATGTCACAGTCATGTATGACTTGGGTGATAGCATCCATGGATAAGTCAATTGACCTATCATGTGCCCATTGGTATGTTGCATCTTTGCCTTGATGTCCAGGGGAATCATGGGCCCACCGAGCTAAGAACAGTTCACCTCGGTGTTTCCTATCAAGATCAAGGTCATTGCCACTGTCTGTGTCAACTTGAGAAATCTTAGCAGCTTGGTCTGCCTGATGGCTGTGTTGATGTTCCTCAGTAGCTTTGTTTTCAGGTATGTGTGCGTCTACGTGCCGCACCTTCACTGGAATTCTCTCCAGTCGTGCATCAATGTCCTGCCATAGATCAGCACACCAAATAGGCTTTCCTTTCCTCTGCCAACCACTCTTTTTCCAGTCCTTTAGCCAACCCCGTAGAGCATTGGCTACCATCCATGAGCCGGTGTAGAGGTAAAGGATAGGCCAATTTTCCCGTTCAGCCACATCAAAAGCAAGTTGGACTGCTTTTACCTCAGCAAATTGACTGGATTCACCTAATCCATCTTTTACTTCAGTAACTCTCCTGGTAGGACTCCAGACTGCTGACTTCCATCTTTGCTTGTTGCCAACAAGATAACAGGAACCATCTGTGAACAAGGCATAGTTCTTTTCCTGATCAGAAAGATCATCACAGGGAGGAGCTTCTTTAGCACAAATTGGCTTCTCCTCTGGAGTTTTTGTACAGCCTGTGCCTTCTGGCCAGTTGGTGATCACTTCTAACAGACCAATCAATCAAGATTACCCATGGGTGTTCGTTGGGTTATTAAAGCCATCCATTTAGACCAGGTTGCATCTGTGGAAACTCTGTTGTGCTGTAATTTGCCTCCAAACCTGTGTAGCCACAACCCCAGAAACCAAGTGGACGACCACGTGTTTCATTTCGAGCTTTCTGCCAAAGACACCAAGTTGGACCATTGTAACTCACAGCCATGTACAGAATGTTTTTATTGTCCGGAACAGATTGTACAGGTCTCAAGCCCTCAGCATGGACCACTTCTCACTTTATCTTATCAAAGGCTGATTGTTGTTCAGGTCCCCACTCAGAAATTGAATCCCCTCCCAGAAATTGAATTTCTCTGGAAGGTCCTTTGACCATGTCTCTCTTGATGTCAAAACCTGCTTGCAACAGAATGTCAATTATGTTGTTACCTTTCTCAAAGACATCCTCAGTATTCCAGCCCCACACAATGATGTGGTTGCTGAATTGTATGTGTTCTGGAGGTTTACCTTTCTCCAGTGTGTTGTGAGTCACTGAGTGACAGATCACTGAACTGTGTTTCCAGCCCTGAGCCAAACGGTTGAACTGATACTAGATTTCTCTCCAGGTGAATGCAAATTGAGGCCTATATTCCTTTGCTATGAGAAAGAAAAGAAAGCATTAGCAATGTCTATGGTAGCATACCATTTGGCTTCCTTTGATTCCAGCTTGTACTGTCCAGTACATGCATGTCCAGAGTTCCAGCATGTCCGGTACAGCTGCGCTTATGGGTGGAGTCACCTTGTTGAGGGCACAGAAGTCCACTGTAAGGCACCAGTCACCATTACGTTTGTGAATAGGCCAAATGGACTGTTGAAAGTTGAATGAGCTTTCTCGATGACCTTCTGACCTTCCAGTTGACAAATCAGCTGATGAATGGGCAACAAAGAGGCACGGTTAGTTCTGTACTGCCTGTGATGAACAGTTTCAGTAGCAATCGGTAATTTCATGTCCTCTATATTATGATGTCCCACAACTGCAGACTCATCTGAAAGTTCAGGTCTAACGGAAGATTTCAATTTACCATCCTCAGTTTCTACAGATGCTATACCAAAAGCCCATTTACGACCCTTAGGATCCTTGAAACAACCTGTCTCAAAAAGTCAATTCCCAGAATGCAAGGCGCATCAGGACCAACTACAACATTATGTTTCTTCCTCTCCTTACCAGTTAAACTTATTTCAGCCTGAGGAGCTGAAGAAGTGACAGCTACTCTTCTGGCATTGCTGCCTCTGTTTCTGCCACTCTGCAGTTCCCTGACTGTCTTTGAAAGGGCTGAAGTAGGTTGACCATCCCATTTGACCATGTTCTCACCAAATTGGTCACGTAGGATTATCAAGAGTGATGCACGTGATTGCTGGTGTCTAAGTGGAATTTGTCTCCTGGGCTGGAATTGCCTTGCAGGAGGTGGGCGCCTGTTTCTGATACCAGAACCATGCGCCCATTCAGATGATGAAGGAATGGATATGGATGTTTTAAGTTCTTCCTTTAGTTCTTTCATGCTATCTTTAATCTCTGTAGTCATATCCTTTAGCCCTGTAGTTACAGTTTGTACAGCAGAGACTAGGGTAGAATGTGACAAACTGTCCTCTATCTCTCTCAGTTGATCAGTGAACTCATCAATAGTGAGCCTTCGNGTGGAATTTGTCTCCTGGGCTGGAATTGCCTTGCAGGAGGTGGGCGCCTGTTTCTGATACCAGAACCATGCGCCCATTCAGATGATGAAGGAATGGATATGGATGTTTTAAGTTCTTCCTTTAGTTCTTTCATGCTATCTTTAATCTCTGTAGTCATATCCTTTAGCCCTGTAGTTACAGTTTGTACAGCAGAGACTAGGGTAGAATGTGACAAACTGTCCTCTATCTCTCTCAGTTGATCAGTGAACTCATCAATAGTGAGCCTTCGATTATCACCCTTTGATAGAAATTTGCTAGCCAAGATGTTAGCATAGGATGAAGGAGCAAGCTTAACAATCTTCTTTATGAGACCTGTCCCAAGAGGAATTTTATCAGGCTCATGTATAACATAATCTCCATAAAGCACTTCCTTCACAACAAACTCCTTCAGAAACTTAATTCCCTGCTCAGCTGTGCTCCACTTCCTAGCTACCCATGGCAAGTCATCTCAGGAGGTGCATCTCATACCCACAGCGAGCAGAAGACGTGTCCACAAGCTAACTACAGCAGGATTGGTTGCCAGGTGTTTGTCCACTCCACTCTTCCTTGCAAGTGGGCCTGGCCGCTTTGCAGACTCGTCTCCTACCTGTAGGGCATTTGCACCAATAGTACGGCATCTCAGCAGCCAGCTTAGGATTGGCTCTCCTGATTCCCTTGACTATTCCTTTCTAACTTCCCTGACCTCTCTGAGGGGATCGTTTGAGCCCTGGATGTCATCCTTCTCCTCCTCTTCTTGCTGGTCTGTTGGTGCCTGGACAAACAAAAATTCTTTTAACAGCATTCTTAATCTACAGTGAGCCATCCACTGTCCTGGTAGCTAAGCTTGCATTGTCCTCATATTTAGCTCTCAGCGAACTGGTTAAATCTTTAAGTTTGTCCTCTTCCTCCTCCTCCTGAACATCAGAGGTACCTGTCCTAAGTCTTCCTTTGACCCATGTTTTGACACAAATTTAGCTTTCATTTTGCCAGGAGCCAGTTTAACAGAAGATTGAGCTTGTAATGGATCTGAATTTTGGGGAACCTGAGCTGCTGGCACCTTAGAATCAGAATCTTCTTTTGCATTAGAATCAGAAAATGCTGCCTGAGGAATCAAACTAGCCCAGGGGGGTGGACCTGCTTGTCCCAGGATATTGTAATATTGTTATTCTATTCTGTCTTCTGGTATCATAGTTTAAAAGGCAGTGCCTGATTGATCCTCTTCCCTTTTCCTTCCTCCTTTTCCCCACCCTTAACTTCTCTGATGGTTTGTGGGGGACATGGCTACTAGCTGGCAGGGAATTACTGAGCTGCATCATGCAGCTTGAGGCCTTGAGTGACTTGTTCTAGTGGGAGTGACTTGTTCTAGTGTCTCTGCCTATGATGGGGGGTTGGAACTGGATGATCTTTGAGGTCTCTTCCAACCTAAACCATTCTATGATTCTTTGTAGTCTGCTGAGGCCCCATCTGGGGAGGGCAGTTCTGGTCTATCCTCAGGCCAGCTGAGGGTGGAAGGGGTGGAGGATGCTAGAAGGCCAGTTTGGGCATAATGAATTTTGTACTTACTCTGCCTGGTTGCCTTTGCTGTATATGCTCTTGTACATAGAATTTCTCTTTAAACTTCCAATCAGTGCACAGTATCCTCATTCTTACTCCCGGACAGGGGTCAGAATTACTTCTGTCCTCCAGTCATGGGTATCTCATGGCCCCAGACTGGGACATAAGGGAATAAATAGGATAGCCAGCTGATCAATGACTGGCTCCAAACTTGGTGTCTCCAGCAGGATATTCTTTAATCATAGAATCATAGAATGGTTTAGGTTGGAAGAGACCTCAAAGATCATCCAGTTCCAACCCCCTGCCATAGGCAGGGACACCTCCCACTAGATCAGGTCGCTCAAGACCTCATCCAGCCTGGCCTTGAACACATCCAGGGAGGGAGCAGACACAACCTCCCTGGGTAACCTGTTCCAGTGCCTCGCCACCCTCACTGTGAAGAATTTCTTCCTAACATCCCGTTCAAATCTCCCCTCCTCCAATTTGAACCCATTCGCCCTCATCCTGTCATTACAAGGCCTTGTGAATAGTCACGGCCTTATTTACAGCATACCAATCCTGCTGGCAACAAAAAGGATACACCTGTCTCAAAACAGGGAATTATTCCTATCATAGGAGATAGCAGGGCTTTGTTATGATTATTAAGAATCAGTTACAGATTATTAATAATTTTAATTATTATTAATTTATTAATTATTAACATCCAGAATTTGGGGAAAATTCCTTAAGGTTCTTTGGATGTTTGGTTGACACAAAGGTTATTTATAAACACATGATTAAAGAGTTTAAACAGTTTAAACAGTCAGAACTTGGTAAATAGGGACCTGATAACAGGGGAAATTCTAACCCCGCCTTACTCACAGACATGATAAATACAGAGTGTCCCGGGAGAGGAGGAGGAAAGATTTGCCTTGCCACTGCTGGTGCAAATCTGCAATGCACGCTGCAAGCACGTGGCTGCTATGAAAGAGGTGCGAACAGATATCCTGTCCCGGTGAAAGGCAGCGGGAAAAGAAGGTACAACAGCTTTAAATCACCCCCTTAAATATACTATTTTGAAGGGTGAAACTGGCCAATAGGAATCAGCGTCCATTGTTTTGGCCAATGAATTCAAAGTTCTGCACCTAGGTGTCCACCCTAACACTTGAGGGACAGCACAAGACACCCGACTTGGTCATGTGCCATGTACTCAGCCATAAGGGCTTTCCTGGGCCAAACCCTCGAGTTCTGTTCACATCTTCAATCCCTGGACCTTGCTACAGGAGGAGAAGAGCAGGGGTTGGAACTAATTTGGTAGGATTTATGCCCTACCAGGACAGACTTCTTGGAAGAGCTTTAAATTAGATTTAAAGGGGTCAGGGTATAAAACTGAGCTTGCTAGAAATAAGCCCAAAGAGCTCACATTAGTATTTGAAGGATGGTGAGTGGAAGCAAGGAGAGGCAACCTGGAATGAATACAGAGACATTGTTCATGCAACCAGACCTCAGGTTAGGAAAGCTAAAGTATAGCTAGAACTAAATCTGGCTAGGGACATTAAAGGGAACAAGAAGAACTTCTTCGGATATGTTAGTGACAAAAGAAAGACTAGGGAGAATGTGGGACCCTTCCAGAAGGAAAATGGGAGAGCTGGTGACAAAGGATATGAATCAAGCTGAGGTAATCAATGTCTTCTTTGCCTCAGTCTTCAATGGCAGGGGCTACAACCACAATGTCCAAGTCCCAGAGGGCAAAAGTAAGGACTGGGAGAAGGAAGATCTGCCCACTATAATTGAAGATCATGTTTAATGAGCACCTAAGGAATCTAAACATGCACAAGTCCATATGGCCTGATGAGATGCACCCTCGGGTCCTGAAGGAAGTGGCAGAGAGCAGTGCCAAAGCTACCTCCTCTGAAAGGTGCAGCTTTAAAGCACTTTTGAGGCATCTTCAAAGCTTTTTTTTTTAGGGGCTCTTCCCCAGAAGGGGGAAGGGAAGCAGCAAGCACGGCCAGATATGTGCTGTACACACATATCTGTGTGACACAGCATGGACGGTGCTGGGCACGCAGCAGATTTAAACAAGAGTCAGTGGCAGCACCAGAGCCAGCTTCGGGCACAGAGCAGTTTCCTCTACTTATCTCAGCCAGCAAATCATGCCTGAGAAATTTGGTGGCTTTTTTTATGATGAAGTCACAGCAGCGATGGACAAGGGAATGGCAACTGATGTCATCTACCTGTAACTGAGTAAGGCATTTGACTCTGTCCCACATGACATCCTAGTCACCAAACTGGAAAAACATGGACTTGATGGATGGGCCAATCCCTGGATAAGGAATTGGCTGGATGGACACATGCAGAGAGTGGTGATCAATGGCACAATGTCCACCTGGAGACCAGTGACAAGTGGCATCCATCAGAGGTCAGTGCTGGGACCAGTGCTGTTTGACATCTTTGTCAGCAACATGGACAGAGAAATTGAGTGCAGGCTCATCAAGTTTGCAGATGACACCAAGCTGCGTGGCACAGTCAACTTGCTAGAGGGCAGGGATGCCATCCAGAGGGACCTGGGCAGGCTGGAGAGGTGGGCCCAGGCCAACCTCATGAAATTCAACAAGGCCAACTGTAAGGTCCTGCACCTGGGTCAGCACAATCCCAAGCACAAATCCAGGCTGGGTGGCAAATGGCTGTAGAGCAGTCCTGAAGAAAAGGACCTGGGGGTCTGGGTTGACAAAAAGCTCAACATGAGCTGACAGTGTGCATGTGCAGCCCAGACAGCCAATGGTGTCCTGGGCTGCATCAAGAGAAATGTTGCAAGCAGTGCTAGGGAGGTGATTCTCTTCCTTCTCTCTGCTCTTGTCAGACTTCACCTGGAGTACTGTGTGCAGTTCTGGAGAACCCAACACGAGAAGGACAGGGAACTATTGGAGCGAGTCCACAGGAGGGCCACAAAGATGATCAGAAGGCTGGAGCAGCTCTGTTACGAGGACAGGCTGACAGAACTGGGGCTTTTCAGCCTGGAGAAGAGAAGGCTTCAAGGAGACTTCCCATAGCCTTCCAGCATCTGAAAGGGGCCCACAGGAAGCCTGGGGAGGGACTGTTCACAAGGTCTTGTAATGACAGAACGAGGGGTAATGGGTTTGCACTTGAAGAGGGGAGATCTAAACAGGATGTTAGGAGAAAGTTCTTTACAATGAGGGTGGTGAGACTCTGGAAAGTGTTGTGCAGGAGGTTGTGGCTGCTCCCCTCCCTT
>VWZI01013912.1:41361-61556 GCA_013396835.1 Psilopogon haemacephalus | reverse complement strand
CATAGTTGGGGTGACCCCTGCGCTCAAGCCACTCTCCAACATGTACCACACTAGAGAGCTTTCTAGTCGTGTCTCTGACCCAAACCCCAGAGATGCAGCAGGCTTCCCTACAGGACAGGTCAGGTCCACATTATCAGGCCCTCTGTTCTCATTAGAAGGAAGTAATATGCAACAATTTTTTTTTTTTCTCCTTAGCAGAGGTAGTCATAATGTGTGGAGTTCACTGGCTCACCCTAGGCAACCCCCCAGATGGACCTTCATCCACATTACCATTCTTCTGGCCCCTATGTAGCCAGAGCCTCATACCTGTTGTGTAAAGGCACCTGGGAACGTGAGCTAGACCAGGAAGGGATTCACCTGTTGCCTCAAGCAGGGACCTGTTTCCATCCTCTGTATCTTCAGTCCCCTGCTTCTGCCCAGTGATGGCAGGGTAAGTGATCCTTCACTTCTTGTGCTGTTTCAGTCTGTTGCATTTGTCTCAGGGACAGTAGGGAGTGGCTTCATCAGCTTGCTCTCTCACACTCTCTGATACTCCTTAACCTTTCTACTTCCTCTTTCAGCTGACACCATGGTGAGCAGATCGTCCCTTTGGTCACACCTCGCACAGGTGTTACCTCTGCTGCCTTCCAATACCAGTGACAGGCTTTGGCACTCCCTATGGCCAGAGACCTGAACAGATGCATATTTACATGGGAGCTTCCACTGGGTTGCCATATGCCTTCTGGCCATAGCTTCCATTCAAGCAGAAACCATAGCTAGGCCTCTTCTGTGAAGGCAATGACCACCAACTGAGCTCATCTCTCGAGCTTGGTGGATGACTGCAACCTCCCTGCATGTCCTGCCTGCGAACTGCTGTCTCATGCCCTGGCTGTTACACTGCACCCCAGTACCCACTCTATTTGCCATGCTCACAAAGTCTGCCAGAGACACAGAGGACCTATGCTAAGTACAATTAAGAGCCAAAAATATTTGTGGGGTTGTTTTTTTTCAAAATGGAGACTGTTTTTCAAATATGATGGCAATATATAACAATCTAACATGCAACTCAGGGCAACACTACAGCTCACAAAATACATATGTGTAATAGGCAGCAGATACATCCATTCAACTAACTTTCAGTGACATGACTGAAAAAAACAAAGGAACAGTAGAAACTATAAAATACATGGTTTGCTCACTATGAAAACTCTTAATAATTGTGTTTGTTTGATACATGGTTCTTAGCTAAGTCTTCTCAGCTATTTGCAAAAGAGTAGTGATTTGGAGGAAACTGCCATAGGTTGCAAGCTTTTCTGGAAAAGAAGTTACTCCTTCTTATTTTCTCCTACTTGATTTTTATTCACAACACGTGCACAACTGAAAATAATTTAAAGAGGATGCTTCAAACCATTGCCAAACCATGCAGGGACAATTCCAATAGCAGAAAGCCCAGATGAAATTACTTCGTCCAGGCAGGTGGTCAGAAACCACTCTTTCAGCTTGTGACCTCTCTTCCCCACCCCAGCAAAATGCCTTCCTGCACCATTTGCACTACCTTTGCATGACCCTGTTTCAAAGACACATCCCAGCAGGTGTGAATTTTAACTCGGAGCAGAGCAGTCACTTTCCTTTCTCCCTGCTCCAGTTTGGCTCCCTTGTTCTGAGTACAGAATGCACAATACAGTAATAAAATGGCACATTTAAAAAATATTTCAGAAGATAATGATGCAGATGTAGAACTGTGACATTGCTCCCTAAGAATGGTCTCAAATGTGATGAGCTGAATGAGTCAGAAAGATAACCACCCTATGTTGCTCTGAGGGAAGACTAAGAGGAGAGTTGGTGAGCCTAGAGCAGGCAGCGCATGCAGACCTGACGACTGCGCAACTGACGAGTGAGAGTCTGAAAGCTTCTCACATGATCAGAAAGTAGTATGCACAGATTTAATCTAATGATGGATAGTTTTGCTCTAAATTATTCAGAGAGCAATGCATTGAAATTGTTATATTTAAATGAATGCCTTGGAGGCATTTCCCACATGAAATATAGACATAAAGCTTTTAACTCACATGAGTATTAAAGAAGAAGAGAAGGTAAAATTACACTAAAACTGAAGATCAGGTGAAAAAAAAGATGAAACAAAATCTATTCAGATGGCTTATTTTTCTATTTATCTGAAGGAAAGGACAAATGAAAGAGAAAACAGTAAATTTATTTGGAACAGCACTGTATGCTCTCAGCACTTCCAGCTGTGTTTTGACCTTCAGAGAGTGAGCACCAATACTTCAGCTTCACCTTTGCATCTTTAGAAATGATGCTGCAGGTAACACATGTCTAATTCAGCATCTTTTGGCCACCCAGGCACCACAAAGAGAACTGGCCTTCAGACAGTAAAAAACAACATTCCCGGAGATTTTCAAATTACTTATTAGCCAAACAAAACCACTGACACTTTCAAATAACTAAACTAGAAATGAGGTCTATTTTTGCAATGACCAGGGAGCAAGAGGACAGATTGTCCATATACACCTCAAGGTATCGTTATCCATGATATACCATTTGTGAAGGTAATACCGGCAATAGCATCTAATAGTAAGTTAAAAATCAAGTGAAAAAGGCAACATATACCTGCAAATACTGCCAGAGAGATTGTCTATTTCAGGATCAAGGTCTTTTGCAAGTCTGCTGACAGATTATCACCTATTTAATTATTGAGGTCTGTACAAATTATAGAAAGACATGCAAATGTAATTAGTAAGGCTAGAGATTTAATGAACTAACAAGAAGTGCTAAAGGTAGTTAGACACTTACTCATTGCCACCAGCAACACTAGAAGCTTTCTCATTAAAAAGTTAGTTTGCAAAGATGATTCTTTTCAGGGAATGAAAAAATGCATGTGGAAACCTAATACAAGTTCAGTTATTTCTGCTCATTTTAAGTCTTCTCTTTACAGCAGCAAACTATTAAGCAGTTCTCTGCTTTGCTAGTCCCTTGAATGTGAGGGTTGCATAAAGTCATGGCTCCACACCTAGCCACCAGGAACAGGGAATAAAACACTAACACAAAAGGCCAGACAAACTATCACACTAAGATCTTAGTCGTGAACTGGGATATTCACAATGTTAATTCTACCTTGAACAGATAACATAAAATTAATTGGACCATGAAGGTACAACCCCAATTCTCTGTGACCTTTTGCACTCAATGCCACACACTTCTCCACTTCAGTCTTAGAAAGGCTGCTCCATTTTCTCTCCTAGGTTTCCACAAAACAAAATAGTCTGGAAAAAAACTTCCTTGAGAGGGAGAGTTTAATAGCAGCTATGTGATGGAAACTATTCTGCTTCTATCAGGCTGCAGCAGAGGTTAACAAGAACCAAGAAACTATGGAGTGTGTTAGAGGTTGGACAATTATACTGATTTTATGCAACTCTTTGAACAATCATTTTGGAACACCTTTCTTCTTTTTGGTACCAGAATCATCAAATTATTCTGCAACAATGTTACTGAAGGAAACCTGACTTTGTCTCAGCACATTAGTGGGTTCAAACAAATAAAGTTGAATGATATTTCCAAAGCATAATTAAGCATAAAAGTGAAGTCTTTGGAAATATCTTATCTGGGCAAGGCCCTGTTCAACATGATCTCCCTGGCTCTGGTTTGAGAGAGGATAGGACCAGACGCCCACTAGTCCTCCAGCGGTCTACTCCTCTGATCAAGAGGTCTCCTTCAATCCTGAAATACTGTATGGTTCTCTGATTCATTCTGTCAAATCCCTGCGTAAATTCAATGCTTTTCACAACAATAGTGCACAAAATATTGTGTCATCTATTTCTCTATGTGTTGGTTTGAGCTAATTGGAGAATCTGAGTGAGAAATTAGGCTGTTGGCTGAGAGAGGTAAACACAGTGTGTCACTTCACCAGAGTTTTACTGAGAAAGAAAAAAAATGTTTTTAAAGTGCTGTTCCCAAAACACAGATATCAGATGGCTTCTGACCATTCTGGGCTGCGGCTGCTCCTCTTGCATGGTCTCCTTCGTCTCTCTGTCTAGCTAATTCAGAGTAAAACTACTAACTTCTTTCTACTACTAATCCCCCTGACTGATCTACTTCAGCTTATCTGCAGCATCAACAGGTGGTGAGATAAGACTGGGGAAAGGGGGAAAGGTGTTTGGTTACCTTCTCTTGGGGATTTTGGTCTCTGGGAGGGGTGTGGTGTCTGTATTACCTTTTCATTGCATATATCTGTAAATATCTGTTATANGCACAGTATAGCTTGCATTATGATAACAGAGGAACTAAACAGAAAAATATTCAATGGCATTGTTTTGTTAGGACATTTTAAATGGTACAGGCCTCACATGAATGATATATTCAAAAAAGTTTTGAATTTATAAATTTTAGGATGCCTTTTTCATAACATTTTAACTTCAACATGGACAAATCCCAAAGCTGAGTTTTATAAGATGTTCCATTCACCAATTAGACCCAGTTCAGTTACAAACAATACCACCGGTGTCCGCTAATATGGACATCTTTTCATCAGTTCTAATACTGTTAAGCATCAAATTAAAACCAAAGATTATGTATGGAAAAAAAAAACAAACCCTGATACTGAAATTTAATTAGTTATAAGGGGAAAATAAGTAATCATTATTTCCATAATAGTGAGAACTTATAAGAGCTATCAACAACCCAGAGATATAAATGCTTTTAATAGAAACAAATCAATAATCAGCCTTCTGTTTTCCTAGCAAGCTTTGGCTTTTATTTCAACGCTGCAAATTTTATGCTGTGAAAGTAGCTATATGTTTACACATTATGTTACATGCAATGTAGCTCAGCATCTTCAAAGCCCATTCCATTCTCCACATTTTTTAGTTCTTACTTTTAGCAGCTATTCAGTATTCACTGTACAAGTTCTCTACCTGTTAAACCTGAAAGGGCAGGTACATAGATGCAAGCACTCCCAGATGAGCAAAGCTTTGCTGCCTCAAGAGCTCCAACTGCAACTCTCAGAACCTGCAGAATGAGCACCTAAATAGGAAAAATGCATGAAATTTGGAATCCCTATGAATTTCTTGGTTCTCGCTGAACCAGTGTAAAACATTACTTTGAACAGGCTGGAGGATGACAGTCAACTTCACACTTGCAGCCTCTCAGCTGCATGGCAGTCTTCAGGAACAAACAGGGAGCTCATACAGAAAGTCCTCTAACAAATATGGAATAACTCTGTGACCCTCACCTGACTGAAGCTGATGAGGACACTTGTAAGGGTGCAGATCACTCACAGAAGGGTTCCAAGTTTATTTGAGCTACTGGCAATTTCCAATTATTTATCTTACAATGTGTGGGGTTAAATATTAAAACTCTCCAATTTTCAACTCAGAGAGATATCTGGCAATACAAAATCAGTCAGTCTTTAACTCAACTACCTTTTCAGACCAAGCACAGACAGACCATTTTTGTGATAAAAGGGATATAAGATGGAGGCAGACATTTGCTGACAATAAATCTCTCCTTTCTTCATCTGTCCCCTAACTTTCTTCTTGAAAATTATTCACAGAAAGAAGCAACAAAACACCGCTTTCATAAAACAGGATGAATCACTACAAAGCAGAAAATGTGAAACTCTTCTGCTCCTGCTCTCACCAATATGTGTGATTTTGTCCTGCAGATATAAATAATCAGCTGAGCCTGCAAGTAGGAATCAGTTCAGCAATTTAAGAACATCATCATTTAAGTGCTTGCAAACTCCTTCTAATTAATGTAATATTTGCTAATTGTTTTGAGTCACTCAGGATAATCTCAATAGCAGGAATTAAATAGTAAATGTTTTAGGGATCTGATCAACTGTCACTTGTAGCTCAGTGTATTGGTTTGTTATTTGTACAGTTTGCTAGGCCATGGATGAGTGAAAGGCCACTGTGAATAATGATGCAGGAAAGATGTAGAATACTGCAGAATAAGATGTTGATTTAATCTGGACTTTATACCACCATCTACAGGGACTAAATATAACCTAACTTCCTAAAAAAAAAAAAAACAAAACCAAAACCAAGCCCAAAACAGACAACAAACACACCTATATTAAAATCAGTAAAATATAACCTCCTAAAAAAAAAACACCACAAAACCAACAACAAAGCCATTTGTATTAAAATATACATACAAATCTCAGCAAAATCATAACTGGAACTAATATTTGATCCTCAGGCAAAACAAAATAAAAGCTCTTAAAATAGTTAATAGAAAAACAGAAAAATGTTGCATATATACATTATACCTACAACTTGCGGATGACAAATGCTAAAAATACATTTTAAAACTACATCACGTCTAACAGTTTATAAAAATATTAAGTTATTAAATCAGGTAATTCTATTTACTATTACTTCATAAAATGACTACGGCTTAAAAGAAATTTGCTTTGGTTTGTACATTATACAAAGCAGCAGCCACCAGCTCATATCTCTGGCAAAGTAAATGTGGCATCAGCAAAGAGATTCCAAATTTGAGCCTGGGTCTATGTAATTGGCCAAAAAGAATCCCAAGGCCAACTATATCTTGGACATTGTGTAAATTACACAAAACGCATAAGTAAATCTAAACCAGATGACAAGCTACATTCCCACCAAGGGCACTTCATGCTGCAATGAGGGCATAGAAAACTTGGTATGTGCCTCCAAGGAAAATTGCTAGGTTTCTAACTTCTTGGTCAAATGTAATACTTCTTTTGAAGTCTCATGAAGCATTCCCTTGAACTACTTCCATTACTGATCAAGTATATTAGATGCCTCTATCAACTGATGCAATCATTACATCTCTTCTACTTAGTGCCTCAAACCAAACCCTGATATAACCCCAGAAAGATAAGGAAAGAAAAGGGCCATTATTGACAGGGAACACAGGATTAACTCAGAGCAGCCTGAACACACAGAGACAGCAGTACTGGCTGTATTAGTCCTCATGTAACTAAAAAAAGGAGGGTTTTTTCCGAAAAGTAATTGGAACAATTCTCCAGTAAGACTTCCTGGAATGCATCAACAATAACTTCCTCCTCCAAGTGATAGAGGAGCCAAAAAAGAAGGGGTGCCATGCTGGACCTTGTTTTCACCAACAGGGAAGGACTGGTGGAGAATATTAAGATCATGGGCAGCCTTGGCTGCAGTGACCATGAGATGGTGGAGTTTGAGATCGTAAGGGCAGCAAAGAAGGGGGTGCTCAGCAAGCTTGAAACCCTCAACTTCACAAGAGCTGATTTTGGCCTCCTCGAGGATCTCCTTTGTTGGATACCATGGGACAAGGCCCTGAAGGGACTGGGAGTCCAGGAAAGCTGGCTGACTTTCAAGCATCATCTCTTCCAGGCTCAAAGGCTGGAGAAATTCGGTAAAAATGCCAGGAGGTCTGTATGGATGACCAAAGAACTTCTGGCCAAAATCAAGCACAAAAGGAGACTCCACGAGGAGTGGAAGCAGGGACATGTGGCCTGGGATGATTTCAAGGAAATTGCTCGGGAAACCAGGAACAAGGTTAGAAAGGCTAAAGCCTTGATGGAAATAAATCTGGTGAGACATCAAAGATAACACAAAAATGTTTTTACAGGTATATTAGAGGAAGAAGAAGAAGAACTAGAGAGAATGTGGGAGCCCTCCAGAGGGATACAGGTGACCTGGTTACTGGGGATATGGAGAAGGCTGAAATACTAAATTACTTTTTTGCTTCAGTCTTCACTGGCAACAAACTGAGCCACACCACTCAAGGCACAGAGGGCAATGCCTCAGTCTTTGGTAGTCAAATCAGGCATCCTCATGGTATTCAGCCCCCAGAGCTGAAAGATGAGGTTGAAGATCAAAGTAATCACCTTCTAATCCAGGAAATAGAAGTGAAGGACTTGCTAAGGGAATTGGACACCCATAAGTCTATGGGGCTGGAGGGGATCCACCCGAGAGTGCTGAGGGAGCTGGCAGAGGAACTGGCCAAACTGCTCTCCATCATCTATCAGCAGTCCTGGTGAATGGGGGAGTTCGTGGATGACTGGAAACTTGCTAATGTGACACCCATCTACAAGAAGGGCAGGAAGAAGGATCCGGGGAATTACAGGCCTGTCAGCCTGACCTTGGTACCGGGGAAGATTATGGACCACTTTGTCCTGGGGGTGATCACATGGCAAGTGCAGGATAACAGGGGGATCAGGCCCAGCCAACATGGGTTCATGAAGGGCAAGTCCTGTTTAATCAACCTGATCTCCTTCTGTGCTCAGGTGACTCACCTAGTGGATGAGGGAATAGCGGTGGATGTTGTCTACCTGGAATACAGTAAGGCTCTTGACACTGTTTCCCACAGCATTCTGCTGGAGAAGCTGGTGGTTTATGGCTTAGACAGGTAGACTCTTCGCTGGGTTAAAAACTGGCTGGATGGCCAAGCCCAGAGAGTTGTGGTCAATGAGGTTAAATTCAGTTGGTGACCGGTCATAAGTAGAGTCCCTCAGGGCTCAGTTTTGGGGCAGTCTTCTTTAATCTCTTCATCAATGACCTAGGTGAGGGGATCAGAAGTGTCAATCTGCTGGAGGGTAGGAAGGACCTGCAGAGCGATTTGGACAGGCTGGAGCAATGGGCTGAGACCAATTGCATGAGGTTTAACAAGGCCACCTGCTGAGTCATGCACCTTGGCCACAACAACCCCCAGCAGCCCTACCAGCTGGGGGAGGAGTGGCTGAAGAGCTGCCTGGTGGAAAAGGACCTGGGGGTGTTGGTGGGCAGCCAGCTGAGCATGAGCCAGCAGTGTGCCCAGGTGGCCAAGAAGGCCAACAGCATCCTGGCCTGTATCAGAAATGGTGTGACCAGCAGGAGTAGGGAGGTGATCATGCCCCTGTACTCAGCACTCGTGAGATCGCACCTCGAGTACTGTGTCCAGTTTTGGTCACCACAGTTTAGGAGGGACATTGAGGTGCTGGAGTGGGTGCAGAGAAGGGCAACAAGGCTGGTGAGGGGTCTGGAAAACATGACCTCTGAGGAGCGGCTGAGGGAACTGGGGTTGTTTAGTCTGGAAAAGAGGAGGCTGAGAGGCGACCTTATTGCCCTCTACTACCTGAAAGGAGGTTGTAGTGAGGCTGATGCTGGTCTCTTCTCCCGAATTACTAATGATAGGACAAGAGGAAATGGCCTCAATTTGTGTCAGGATAGGTTTAGATTGGATGTTCGGAGAAAGTTCTTTACTGAGCAGGTGGTCAGGCACTGGAATGAGCTGCCCAGGGAGGTGGTGGAGTCACCATCCCTGGAGTTGTTTTAAAAAAGAGTGGATGTAGTGCTTGAGGCTATGGTCTAGTGATCAAGAATGCTGGGATGAAGGTTGGACTGCATGATCCTGGTGGTCCTTTCCAACCATAGCGATTCATAGTGATTAAATGTTGTGCTGAGGCATTTGGTTTAGTCAAGGACTTGTCAGTGTGAAACTAATGATTGGACTCTGTGACCTTGAAGGTCTTTTCCAATCTAAGAAATTCTGTGATTCAATGTACACAGGGGAAAAAATTAGTCATTTTCTTATCATAATTACAGTAATATACATATTATTCAATTTCCAAGAGGGAAGTGGAAATACTTTGAATCTCAATAAAGAGATGTAGAAATAATACCTTGCAATCAAACAGAAAGATCTTTCCCAATTGTACAAAGAAGCAACCTGAGCAAGCATTATCATGAAGATTGCTTATCATCGTTTGCTTCCAGTCAATGAAATCTGTAGCTAATGCAGCTGTTAATGCTACTCTGACTTGCAGCACTGCATTGCAATACTGAGGAAAGCACAGAATAAAAATCAGGACACACCAAGCAAACATACTTAGCTGCAGAACCCCTATAAACTATGCAGGTGCAGGCACACATTAAGGACATTTATTTTTGAGGGTAATAAAAATTGTCTTATAAGACAGTAGCGCAAATAAAGCCAATGACTACCAATGGCATTAGAAATGGACTGCCCTTTGTACTTAGTATCACTTTTTACAGCTTCCTTTAGGAACGTGATGCGTAACAAAGCCCTAAGATTTTAACAGACCTTGAACTGTTCGAGGAGAAGAACAGAGATGCTCCAGTAACAATACAGGTAGGCTAAAGCAAGCTGTGAACATAAAAGTAGTCTACACATGTAGGGGCAGAAAAGCAGGATAATTTTTTCCCATGCTTCAAATCCATTATGCTACTACTGTGCCCCCTAAGTTATCACTGAAACAAGTTGTGAACATTTACATTGTTAAACCTTCTCTTACAGGAGAGAGCAACCAGTGCCCATGGAGGCAGGGCTGCCCTGAAGATAACCTCTCCTCTCCTGCCAAGGGGTTGATCTGGGTCTTGGTGCCTAGTATAATCTCCAAATCAATGTGGTGATGTAGTAAGTGATAACTGTTCAGTTCTAATGCTTTGTAGTGAGAGCATCCACTCTGGGGTTCTGCTGGTGACTTTAGTCCATGTGCTGGGCCACCAGCAGGATGGACAGATTGTGCTGCCTCCCTGTGTGCAGGCGTGGCCCAGATGGAGCTGGCAGAGGCTGTGGCTGCCATGGTTACTTCACAGCACCGTGACAGCAGTGCTGGCTGTGACAAGGATCACTACCATGGCTATAACAAGGATACATGCAGCAGTGACAAAGATCGCTGTGCTGTCCTGCTTCAGGGATGCTGGCAGAATCCAGTGGAGCTCAGCAGCACTTACTCCATAGTCTCTATGACAAACACACTTATGCAGAAGGAGCTTTTCTAGCAAATCTAGACACTTCAGAGGATCACGTACATGTCTCTGAGGTCTTATGACTAACATTCCTAAACTGGGTTATGGCCCCATCATGCTTGGACTGCCAAGGTAAATGCACAGCAACGCATTGAAAAAAATGTTAATGAGGCCAGAATTACATGGAAGGAAGAAAATAAGGACAGCAGGATTTTTTTTTTTTTAATTTCAGGAGGATTTCTATCCATCAGTTCAAGATATCTCCAGGGCTATTGCCACTGACTAAGGTCAGCAGCAGACACCAGGAGTTCTCCTAGCACTTCAACTTTCAGAAATTTCAGAGTCCTTTAGAAAGTCACTGGAGAGGCAGGAGATTTTCAGTCATTGTGAAAACTGTATGATGTATACAGGCAGTGTCTGGCAAGATATATGGCATACTAACAGAAAGAACAGAGGAAAATGGTTGGATTGATCCTGTATTGTGTAGGACAGAGTCATCTGCTGCCAATCACCCCATCAACCTGTGGAGAGTGTAACAGCCCCTGGAAACAAAAATCCACTGTAAAGGTTCAACGACTTTCTATGTATAAATGTCAGGCAAATCTGCACGTTTCTACAATTCACCTAACATCACCTCATGCTCAACACTATGTCTGCAGCCCTTTTCCATGATGACAGACAGTGGAAAGGAGTGATCTACAAATTCCAAGCTAAAGGTGTTACTCAAAGAGACAAAAAATACGCAGCTAGTATAGTATGGCATTCAAATTTACATCCTTCTCCACACATGCTTAAAAACATCATTGGCAGTCCCTCATCAAAAAACAGATTTTTGAGAGAAAAAAAGACTTTTCTTTTGGGGGGAAATTCCCAGAACTGCCCAGTGACAAAAGCTTTTTTCTTCTTCTCTCAATACAGTAGTATACACTTTTTCTATTATTGTCTGTGAAAATACATCTTGACTGTAAGAATAAAATTAAACTCATTTATGCAATGGATTGTTATAAAAGGGAATTTTAAAAGAAAGCTTCACTCTTCTGTGTTTGGAAACAATATTGCCAATATTGGGATGGCAAAATCAGAGGTCAGGATTTTACCTTATCAAAGGACATGCGTGTATTCATCCAAAAGAAATGGTTCACTGTGAAATATCTAAATATTTTCCATGAGGTATCAAGCTGATCACTTTCAAAGACAAGGTCTTGCCCCACTTGTATGGATGTAAACTAGTTAATGATCTTTTGTGGAGTGTCTGTAACAGAAACCACTTTAAAATGTAGCTTCCATTATAAAAATCTATTTGCAAAGGCTTATCATATGTGGGTAGTGTTTAAATCACAAGCAAAAGAAAGTAGTTTGCTTTGCCTTTTTGGTTTGTAGGGAATCAACAACATTTTAGCTGAACATTATTTTCCTGTTTAGGAAAAAGTTCTACACAGAAAGTGATTGCCCATTGGAATGGGCTGCCCGAGGAGATGGTGGAGTCACCATCTGTCCTGGTAGGGCATAAATCCTGCCAGATCAGTTCAAACTCCTGCTCTCCTCCTCCTGTTGCAGGCCCAGGGGTTGATGGATTGTGCAAAACAATGAAGGGTTTGGCCCTAACAAAGCCGCAAGGGATAGGTACTAGCACCACCATGTCAGGTATCTTGTGCTGCCCCTCAATGTTCCTGGGTGCACACATGGGCACGGAGCTTTGAATTCATTGGCCAAAACCAAGGATGCTGGTGCTTATTGGCCAGTTTCACTTTCAAAATGGTGTATTTAGTGGAGGGTGATTTAGAAACTGTCTCCCTTTCCTGCAACTCTCCACCAGAACCTGAGGTCTATTCACAGCAGCCACGTGTTGCAGTGTGCATCTTGCATCAGCAGCCTAGCAGCAAGGCAGCTCTTTCCTCCTTCTCTGCCGGGAATACTTTGTATCTTTGCTCCAGCGCGTTGTGAGTAAGACGCCATAGGCATAGTTAGAATTTTCCCTGTTACCAGGTTCCTATTTTCCAAGTTCTGACTGTTTAAACTGTTTAAGCTGTTAAATTACATGTTTATAAATATTGTTTGTGTAATTGCTTCCTGCCGACTGAACATCCAAAGAATCTCAGGGGATATTCCCAATTTTTAAAATATTTATAATAAAAATTAATATTCACAACGGAAGTAATACTACTAATTCGTAACCTATTATTAATACTCGAATCACCATCCCTGAAGGTGTTTAAGAGAAGTCTGGATGAGGCACTTAGTGCCATGGTTTAGTTAATCAGGCAGGTTAGGTGATAGGTTGGACTCGGTGATTCTAGAAGTCTTTTCCAACCTAGTTGATTCTGTGAAATACATAAAGCAAAACAGAACTTACCAAACTCAAACATTAATGGCATGTAACTATACATGGTTTCAATCCAATAATATCAATCTTAACTAGCAAAAATCCACACAGTAAGTCATATCAGCATGCTAGAATAAAAAGAAAATGCTGTGATGCTACCAGCAGTATGAAAACAGCCCATCACAGACTGCCAGCAAGCAGCCAGAAACCAACATTTTGTCTTCATAGTCAGGAACAGCACCATTCAGCTGCCCATAAAAGCAAAGAGAAGCCACCTGTATTTTCACCTTAGCACTCAAGGCAGCAGCTATGACCGCAAAGGCTTTCAGATGAAGGAAGCACTGAGCTTCAGCTACCTGTTGCCCATGCAAGGTTAGTAGAGCAAATATCTCACTGTTGTTCCTGCCTGCTCCCCTTTCTGTTTAAAGATTTGCTTTGAAGCACCTGTTATCATCAGCGTCCACTTGTCATAGAAGCTGGAGGCAAAGGAATTGCTGCAAGAAAATGTCTAAACCAAATGCTACATTCTTAAACAAGCAGTCAACCCTGCTTCCTTCTCTGACATGTGGGTGGGAGATCACCTTTTCTGGGGGGAAAAAAAAATCCAGTCTAAACTAACACAATAATGGTTGTTTCTGTTGATTGCAGTAGTCAACCAAGACACAGTGTTGTGTCCTTTGGGCTTTACAGCTTTGCCATGTATGATGAAATCAGACTCTCTCAAAGATAATTATTGCCATCTGGTTCAAGATGCAGCCTTCCACCATAATAAAATTCTCACATTAGGGTTTGGGTTTTTTTAAGAAAACACACAAACCAAATGCATAAAGTATTGGATGGCAATTGTGATGAGCATTTAAATCACATAGGTATAAGTTATAATCCAGTTTCTAAGGTGGTGCTTTAGGACTACTCACAAATTTGTAGTTCTGGTTCATAAACTGGTTTATAATTTTCTTCATTAAAAAAAAAAATACTATTTTTAAAACTACTATGCCATATACAGAGTCTCCATTACTATGGCTTGATATATTGGCAGTGAACAAGTGCCTACAGAACATGATTCACTTCCCCAAAGTGGTTTTTTATAAATGCATTCCTTACTTAGCCTTATATTCATGGCAGTTTGTATGTTGAACACATGAGAAATCTGGATGACTTTAAGGGTGAAGATGAACCAGATTTTGTTCATTTTTCTAATGAGGTTAAGGGACAGAGGCTTTTCTTCAGGTAAATTTACTGGACTTGGGAACAACCTGAACAAAATACATGTCTTACACACAATACCAAAAGCCTCCTTAGATGTCCATGCGAACCCTGCACAGCTATCACTAGGTTAAGTTCCATGAGCTTCTCCATTAAGCCTCAAAAGCTCTCCTCTGAATTTCTGCAGATTTCCCTCTTCCTTCCAGTTCCATTAACATGCCCATAACATGCCACAATTTTTGTTTAGTTACAAAGCACAGGTTCTTACCTTGTGAAGAATAATGGCTTTAATACTGCAGCATCCATGACCCAGCTCATAAACTGAGAGCTGGAATCACTTGGTCATTTATGTAACGGGTTCAAATAATGAGAGTTAAATAACAAAAAACACACTGAAACAAATACATCAGATTAAAGCAGCTTTTAAAGTTTTGCCATGGTTTTCTTCCCTGAGTTATGCTAAAATTTGTAAATACAGAAAGTTTAGTAAATTCATGTCTGGCTTGGGGCTAGCATGAGAGACAAAAAAACATCTAAAATAAATCAGAGGCATTCCTTTGCCCCCGTACAAAATCCTACTATTCCTAATCCTACTATTTGGTGAAGAGGAAATCACAGGATGCTAATGGCTTACAGCTATTTGAAGGGCAGGTATTTGGACACCACCACACATAACAAGGAAAACAACCATACATAGTGGCTTTAGGAGTTAGACAGCTTGAAAAATACTTTCCCTGGCAGCACTGCAGCAGGCTGTCAAGCAGGTTGAGAGTTTCTGTCCTTTGGAAGGCTCATCCAGAGAATGCAATGACTGATCTGGTCCTGTGTTGCAACAGACCTCTTCCAAGCATAACTATGTGACTGCTGGAGGCCCTTTAAAACAGTGGTTTTTTGATTCCTTAAAATGCAATACATGCATGCACAGAAAGCAAAAGCTGTTCTTGAAAATAATCATGTGTTCATTTGCCTAAGACAGAAATAATTTACCAAACCTATGGAAATATGTTAATTAGTTTGGGGGTTTTTTTCCTTGATTAATTAAGCAATGCTTCTATCTCTACACAAAGATATTGATTTTCTGTAAGAGCTATGTTGTTATACATTCACTGACATCCAAAACTGAACATTAAACACAACTGAGTGAAATATGCAAAAGCACTGAAACTATGGCCAGGAAGCATCATCTTGTAAAATAATGTCATAATTCTCATTGTAATCTCTGTATTTGTTCAGAATGCACTCATGAATTTTCATAAAGCTGTTGCAAGCAAAAAAGGGGGCATAGCATCTGGGAAATATAGGACACTACACACTGCTTGGTTCAACACAATTTGAATGTTTTCGTCACTGACAAACTTTGTTTCTTAAAAGGTAGGTTCTTCCTTAAATCTCTAACCAGTATCTCTGTCAGTATTTAAGAGAGACACAAACGGCAGCCTTCATCTCTAAAACAGAGTATATGTGCCAGCTACAGACTGGTTTTGTACAGGCTTTATGAAAATGAAAGGAAAAAGCTTGGGGGAAAGCAGCAGAAACCCTTCACCAAGCAACCCTAAGATATAATGACTCCTCCTGATTCAGAGCTGTGGGAAGGCTGGGGAACATGTGCTTGCCCCAGCACTGCTGATCCACTGGCAACTAGAACCCCACTGCTGGTGCCCACTCCCCAGACCCAACAGTGCCAAGTGCCTAGCCCTAATGATGCCTTCTGCCTAGCTCCAACAGTGCCTAATGTCCAGCTTGAATGGTGCCCACAGAACAGCCTCCTCTTTCTTCCCCACACAGCTCCTCATGCATTTTTGTGGCAGTGGGAATCAACCCAGCCTCATTTGCCTGTTTCTAGTTATCAACCTGGCAAATTAGCAAAAGATATTGTTTAAAAACTAGCAAGTCTGCTGTCAAGCACTAGACTTGAAAGCAAAGAGAGGAGGTTCTTATTTAAGTCATCTAGAAAAAAAATCTTATACTGTTCAAAGGATTAGCAACTACCTTAACTTTGCAGTGAGAAATAACAAATGGTGAAATTAAACAATACAAAAAATGAAGGAAAGTAACAACAGTGACAGCAATAAAAACCCACCCACTCCACAAAGGAAAGCTGAAAGGCTGAGGATGTACGGGATTCTTTTCAACAGGCAGGCATACTTCATGCTGTTCTAACCATGCTAAGATGCTTGCTTGCAAACTCAGCAAGTTCGTTGTCATCAACACAAAACCAAAGTTTGAATAATAAGCTTTGATGCAAATGCTTTGTTCTGATCCCTAATTAGTGAAAAGGAAAAGTATCTTACAGTAGCAAAGAAAACCTCTCTGCAGCAGATCACAGTGATGTGTCTTCAGCAAAACACAAATGTTTACTCCCTTTCAATACTTCCCCATTTTTAATTCCTAATACTTGATCTAACCCAAACAAACATTAATAGGCACAAGGCCAGTCCTGCCTTGAGACTAAACTAAACAGCTCACTTCACATGCAACAAGCATCTTAAAGTTGTTTTCTTTTTCCTTTTGGTAGAATTTAAGCACAACGGTTAATTTACACTACATTGCTACTGTCTAGCTAAAATTATTAATAGAAAACTATTAAACAATGGTTTAACATTTGGCTACCTAAATACTTGAAATATTGCTGAGAGTTAGCTTTTGGGGTTTTTGAGAAACCAAGAGGCCATCAAAGGATTTGTTCTTCCAATATCAGGGAAGTTTCAAGGTGTTTAATTTTAAAATACACTACAATAGAACCTGACCGACTTAATTTTTAAAAGTTCAGCCCAAATCCACTCCCTGTGGTAGCAACAAAGGTTTCTGAGAAAAGGAATTAAAAAACCATGAAGTGCTGATTAGTGGGTTTAACAGCTTTGGGGGCATTAAAGGCAGATAACAATATGAATGAAGGAAAAACAAAACAGGAGGAAAGATGTTTTTTGTTCTTTAGTTTCTTGAAAGGCCTTTCCTTGAAATCACTGAGCTTCCCAGCTATGATCCTATTTGATGGCCATCTTCTAAGATGGTTCAGTGACAGCATTAATTAATAAAAAAATAATCACACTACTTTAAAATACTCAGAAATGCACTCATTCATTTCTAGGGCTCCAATGCTTGCATTCAAATGCATCACTCAGACAGTGCTGACTGATTGTATTCGCGTTTGTTATCAGAACTCCTTAGGAGGAGGAACTTAAAACACTCTGAGGCAAAATGCTGCCAAGTGCAGAGCAGAGGAAAACAGAAGGCTCACCTCCACAGCACTCCAAAGATTCTCTATGGCCCAGGCATGACAAAGGAACACATGAAGGCATTAGTTTCCCAAAATATCCATTTCTTTCCTCATTGAAATAGAACTTGAAGATTTCTTGGGAGTGCAGACTGAGCAGATTAGACCAAGGCTTGATTTACCTCCTAGCTGATGCAGATGTGCTCCATCCTCATCCTGCAGGGATGGAGTAACTTGTACTAAACTGGTATAAAGGTGAGACAAGAATCTTACAAATGTCACCCCAGATTAGCAGATCAGAAAAAGAGAATGAAAACAGATGTACACAATAAGTCTTTCCTAAAGATCAAATCCCAAACAGCAGCTTGTGAAGAACATGTTATCTTTTGTTTCCATATGCAGTACTATAAAACTGCAGTACACCATGTTTTCCCCCACTATCTTACAATCACCACAGGAATCAAAATCCATTTGGAGAGTTACAGGAAATTCTGAGCCTTGTGCAAACAAGCAAGTTCAAGCATTGCTATAAATTACTATAATACATAAACACAATTATAGTTTGGAAGTTAAAGAACTGAATTAAGAGTGCTATCTGGCTAGAGAAACATGATTAAAGACAATGGAGATAGAAAGTAAGATTAGAGCTAATTAAAAGAAAGCAACTCCTTCAATTCTAAGACTGAATAAGCATTAAAATTAGAAAAAAAATGTTTGCTATTTAAATTTAAATCACTATATTTAAAGGAAGGGTATCTCACTGAGCATTTAGCAGCCATCTTTGAGTAAAGACTACAGATTACTAGGTACAAATACCTTACACTGCATGTGATGCAGGTCCTTCTTTTTTTTCCATCACCTATATTCTGTATATTTAATACTGAAGTAATAATTCTGCTTGTCATGGGTTCACGTCAAACAGACATAATATTTTTGAAAAAAATGAGAGGATAGAATCATAGAATGGTTTAGGTTGGAAGAGACCTCAAACATCATCCAGTTCCAACCCCCCGCCATAGGCCGGGACACCTCCCACTAGATCAGGTCGCTCAAGCCCTCATCCAGCCTGGCCTTGAACACCTCCAGGAGCAGCCACAACCTCCCTGAGCAACCTGTTGCAGTGCCTCACCACCATTAGCTAATTTCTAGATAAAATAGCTTTTTTGGGGAAAAAAATAATAAAGCAAATAAATCCCCCCCACCAAACTTTCTAAAATAATTTAAAACATCTTAAATATTAACTGCCTTTGAAAATCAATTTTTGTTTTTCAAAAGAAGCAAGTGGAACAGTTTTAGAAAGTGTTCTGATGTAATATCTCAGACTTCTGTGAAAATCTCAAGCAAACTACAGCATCTACATAACAAGCAAACAATAAACACAGATTCAGAAGGAATCCTGGATTACTTCAAAGAGATTAGATGAATGAGTCAGGGTCAGATGACAAGACTGCCAGGACACAGTCCAGAAATAGCATCTTCTGAGCTCCAAGTCAGAGGTGGATTCCCAAGCCAAGTTATGGACATATGCATATTCCAGGGTTTTTTTACTGCTCAGGTATGCTGAACTCATGTCTCTGAGAGCCTTTCTCAATCACAGAATGAGTTCAGACATGTAACAGCACAAAATTCCCCTGAAATTAATTACTGAATTCAGTTGTTTTACAGAGTCTACTCTACAGGCAGCTTATAGGTAATGCTTCAGAATTATAAAGTAACAATTATGCCTTTTCAGAAAAGTCAGTATAGGAGGCATTCAGACACTGATTCCACAAACCTGGTGTTCAACAGAATGTTATTGTGTTCTATGTCGTTAGAAAAAACATTACAAAACTCTGTGAGATTCTTTACTTTGTTAAATATCACATCAGGCAGAAATAACTGGGAGGTTCCATCTTCTTCTTGATATGCACTCATAAAGAATATTTCCATAGTATTGTGGAAAGATCAGTTAATGCCATTCTCCTCAGTCCAGAAGAGAAAATTCACTGTGGTTAGGAAAAAAAAAGTAATTAAAGAAGCCTTTCTAATTTCAAAAGCAGAATTGCTACAATTGTTCCTTTCCATTTCCTCAAAAGCTCCATGTTTTTTCTTAACGTTTTACTAAAGATTCTCGTTCACCATCCAGCATAATTTCTTACAATACATACATGCATACATACAGTAGTGTATTCTTGGCCAACATGCACATCTGACATATAATTTAAAAGACATTTCTGTAAAAAAACATCATGGGATGTATTATCCAGAAAGAAAACAAGTCTATTTTAAATCCAATGCAAAAAGAACTTTCAAAGTTTTTAAAATTCACAAAATCTATTCCATGTTTTTTGAGCAGCCTAAAGAACATCTTTTATAAGGAATATGCTCAGTAACAGTCAATTTATCAGAAGCTGCACCTAGACCTAAAATTATACAAACCTTCACTTTATATCTCCATTGCCCTTCACCAGGTTTCTCTAGCAAGACAACATTCCAGTGAGCCTTCAGTCACTACTGCTATAGCTATGTTTGAAGTGAATCACCCACAGATTCCAGTTCAGGTGATGTACTGGGCCTCAGCTCTGCAAGATGGGTGTTGGGGGTTTTCAGACTTCTGAATTGTAAATAAAAATTCTCTCCATCCATTTGTATTCTTAATTATGAGGTATTGTACAAATACCACAAGAAACATTGTCATGATTTAAGGAGTTGTTCAGATCTACATTTTATATATATATATATATATATATATATATGTATATATGTA
>VWZI01013912.1:8666-41331 GCA_013396835.1 Psilopogon haemacephalus | reverse complement strand
GAAGGCCAGGAAACACCCATGTGTGTTGTAGATACCCTTACACAAACATCCGCAAGTGTGTGGTAATCATCTGTACACATGCACAATGGATATGCAATACAATACAAATTCCAAACACATATTGTTTCTTAATAGTCATGCTTCCATCAATTAAGTTACATGGAAATTAATACCAAAGACTAAGTACTGACAGTCTCTAGAATTATCCCCAAGTTTGAACAGAAGACAACAGTCATAATAACTCTCATTAGCAGTAGTCCCTTTCAGTCACTTTGAACAACTGAAGTGTAAAAAAAGAGAGCCTGATTTTCTTTCTGTATTCCAGAGATGGTCATCTCTGGCATCAACTGATTGAGTCTGGACATTCACTGAAATTTTTTTTTTTTTTTTTAATTTGGTGGTGGGGAGGTGATATACACAGTCAAACTGAACTCCTGTGCATTTCTGCTAAATAAGCATCTGCCTCATAGATAAAAGCAAATGATGACAATGGTCTGCAAAGAGCTGGGGAAAGAGAAGCAGTCTTTTAAAAGTATTCATCAAGAGCAGCTGTGAATTTATAACTGTCAATAAAATTGCTGAGGTTTTTATATGCACATTAAAAGCATGCTTCATTGTAAAATGGGAATCTTAATTCTTCTCACAGACCATTAAATCATATTTAATTTTTTTTTAAAACAGCTTTTGGTCAGCTACTGACAGGTCCCCTCCCTATCAAAACCACTGTTTCCTGTGTGTTTTGTAGACTTAGAATCACAGAATCAGTCAGGGTTGGAAGGGACCACAAGGATCATCTAGTTCCAAACCCCCTGCCATGCCCAGGGACACCCTACCCTAGATCAGGCTGGACAGAGCCTCATCCAGCCTGGCCTTAAACACCTCCAGGAATGTGGCCCCAACCACCCCCCTGGGCAACCCGTTCCAGGGTCTCACCACTCTCATGGTGAAGAACTTCCTCCTCACATCCAATCTGAATCTCCCCACCTCCAGCTTTGCTCCATTCCCCCTAGTCCTGTCGCTACCTGATAGCCTAAAAAGTCTCTCCCCAGCTTTTCTGTTGGCCCCCTTCAGATACTGGAAAGCCACAGTAAGGTCACCTCGGAGCCTCCTCTTCTCCAGCCTGTACAGCCCCAACTCTTTCAGTCTGTCCTCACAGCAGAGATGCTGCAGCCCTCTGATCATCCTCGTGGCCCTTCTCTGGACACACTCCAGCATGTCCACATCCCTCTTGTAATAGAGGCTCCAGATCTGGATGCACTACTCCAGGTGGGGTCTCACTAGGGCAGAGTAGAGGAGGAGAATCACCTCCCTCGACCTGCAGGCCACACTTCTCCCTCTCCTGATGCAGCTCAGGATCTGTTTGGCTTTCTGGGCTGCAAGTGCACACTGCTGGCTCATGTTGAGCTTCTCATTCACCAGCACTCCTAAGTCCCTCTCCGCAGCACTACTCTCCAGCCAGTCACTGCCCAGCCTGTATTTGTGCTTGTTGCTTATTCAGCAACAAGGTAATTGCAGAAAATTTTTCTCAAAGCAAACTATAAAATAATACAGTGAGACTATGCAACATATATCCCCATTTCCTACAAGCATGACTCCAGGAGACTGTTTTCTTTTAATACCAGGGAGATGCATTTAAAAAGGAAGGTAAGTTACAAGCAAAAGATGGTGCAGGACAGAACTTCAGGTTCCTTCAACTGCATGGGAAAATATCTCTCATTTACTGCATGCTTTATGAGAGGCCACCTTACATATTGTAAGGATACCATAATTAACTCATGAAGTGGTTTCCAATTTTCTGTTAGGACTTACTCAGGAAACCAGCAATATCTAGGCCTTTGAAATGTTTCTCAGTTCCCAAATTCCATTGGGCACTAACTTCTTACCCTTACTTACATTTCAACTTAACCCTCAGAAGTAACATGGAACATATTGAGCAAAACCTGACTCTTTGAGTTTATCTTGTTCCTTGGGAGATTAATAAAGCTAAATGACAATCAGAGCATCTCCAAAACCTGTTCTACCTATCTTTCTCAAATTCAGGGGGAGTGTAAACCAGAAACCAGCTAAAGCATGAGGGCAGCACAAAAGCTGTATCTAACCCATGACTGCAGATTAAAAAAAGAAAAAAAAAAACAAATACACCCCAAAAAATCTGTCATTAGGGCAATATATGACTTGCATGTATTTTAATTAAATAATTCTACATAAACATGAGTTTTCCTTTTGGTGGGAATTGGACTGCATTCTCTTTATCAGATGTCTGTAAGACGAGACCAGCATGCTAGCAGTATGTCAATTCAATCACCAAACAGTGTTCTGAGCTAAAGACTTCCTCTAATTTGGCATGTAGCTACACAAAGAACAAATAAACATCCTTAAAGAGCTCCAGCAGTGGCACTTCCAACTCCGAACTACCACAGGGTCAAAAGCACAGATGAAAAAGAGGAGCAAATCATGGCCAGATGTTCAAGAGCCAGCAACACCCACTGAGGACACTGCTTCCTGCACTGCCCAAGGGGAAGGTTATGTTCCTGGCCAAGAGCATGAGGGAGCCTGGGCCAGCCTGGCTGAAGAGCCTGATGGCACACTGTCCATCTATTACTCTGCTGCATGTTTACCAGTCTGCAGCCCAACACCCATCCCTCTGCTCCCAGGGCTGGCAAGAATATATGCACCCAGATCAAGACAGTGTTTGAAACATGGCCCATGAGGGCTTGGCTTGCACCACTCTCCTCCTACCCAACTCAGAGTGCTGGCACAGCAGATGAGAGCTGATGCAGTATGTGTTGAGCTTCCCAGCCTTCTCCAGAGAAAATGACAGCTTGAGTGACCCGTTATTATTGAACTGGTTTTTAACTAAATGCTAGTACTGTACACCGCTAACCAAAGACATATGTTGCTGCAAGTGATTAATTACACTCTTGAAGATCATAGTAAAAGGCTCTCATATTTATATTACTTTATGGCAATAATTTTTTCTCTTTAATTATCAGAGTAGAGATGAAGTAATGTGCCCATCACCTCAAATTTGCTTATTTTTCTTTTTCCTTCCTCCTATCCTATAGCTTTGTTAATGCTAATTGTTGGTTCCATGCAACAACCACCTCATTTCTCCTCTTAGTTTATAAAAGATGAAGCCCATCAAGGCTGAAATCAAACTTTTAAACCTCTAAATTCATCAGAAATATATATTTCAATCTCTCTTTTTCCCTTCAGAAATGGATGCATTAGAAAATTCACATTATTTTATTTTCACTACAATTCCAAACAGAATGAATTTTAGTATTGTAAATGTGTGAGCAATGCACTTTCAGATGCTGAAAGCATTAAGCAGAAATACATCACCTTTGAGAATTGCTGAGCATCTACAATTGAACACTGAAAATCAGTGGCAGTGTACACGCACCAAAGTACTGAAATTTCAGACACTACATACACTAAGTTAATGAAGCTACATTCTGATACCATCCACACTGATGACTTGTTTGACAAGTATGGATAGCTCTGTGTTTTAAATCGGACTCTACACAGGTATCAATGGAACTGATATTAGAGAAAAGGCTTTGATTTTCTGTGCTGGACCATGAGCAAGTTTGAAACCACAGCTATCAAATTTCTGCAGCAGCATGAGCCAAAACCACTAGCCAGCAGCTCCTAATTGCAGAAGGAAGATCATTCGCACTGACATAAAGTTTCATATCAGTAAAATGTAATAAAACTCCTTTTAAATTTTCACTCATTATAATACACTGCAAAAGACTTCAAGGAGCATTGCATATTGCCACTACCATAGAACAAAGAAAGTTATTGTGTGAAGAAATGAGGAAAGTGCACATACACACACCAAGCTGACCTTTCTGAATGGTACTTTATAGCCAGTATTAGTTCTTTTTTTTTTTTTCCAAAGCCAAACTATTATCAAACCTTTATATTATACAAATGAAAAATGACCAAATCATGAACAGGCAAACAAAGCTTTAAGAATAGTAATCCATAAGCCCCTAAATATATTTATACCTTCCTTAAATGAGAGATAAACT
Source organism: Psilopogon haemacephalus (assembly GCA_013396835.1). Lineage (NCBI taxonomy): Eukaryota > Metazoa > Chordata > Aves > Piciformes > Megalaimidae > Psilopogon > Psilopogon haemacephalus. Next base: position 37,291 of record VWZI01013912.1, on the reverse strand, counting down.
GTCACACTCAATGAGTACATATGATTAATATCCATATTTTAAGATGGGTAACCATTTTCAGGAAAAGACAGTTATTTCAGGCATTCTTAAAATTATTTCCAATTTTACAGCGGGTTCATGTATCTCTTCTTTCAACTGCTGAAGCACAATCGTGACACCTGGCTCAGCAGACGGTTCTGCATGCGCTGCAGAGCTACAGGCGCTGGCTTGCCTTGTTAATTCGCACGTGAGGATACTGCTGGTTGGAAGAGGACAGTCCGCTCAAGAAAAATGATTTTACCATTTACCACTGCAGCCTAAGCACTTAAAATGCCACCTACTTGCTGCCATCTACAACTTCATATCAGGATAGCACTAGATAAACACAGACACCTACAGTAAATACTCTTGCCTTTGCAAGCCTGATAGGAGAATGCAAGCCTCATTTTTGGGGAAAATTAGCATGGTGAGTTCTGCTGCTTCATCCCTCTAAACACAATTCGCACATGAAATTGCGTGTCCTCAAGAATGAGAAGGGTAATGATGCTTTATTGCTTGAGAAAGCCACATGCCCCCAGAGAATGTGTGTCATCATATGCCATGAGTTATGCTGGTGGAGTTGGCTCTAGGCTCTAATAAAAGAAGTGGAAAAGAGAAGCTGAAAAACAACATTGTGATAAAAGATGCTTTTGTTATATGTTGAGATGAATCTGTATCAAAATGTGTTCACAGTTATAATTTCTTCTAGAACTGGGAAAACTGCCAGTAGGAATAGCAGGATTGTACTTTCCAGTGCTACTATAATTCTTATTCCTTTCAAAGGAAGCTTAAAAAACAAAACAAAAAAAAAAAAAGTTATTTCATTAGGAAATGCAGCTAGTTTACAGGCACAGTAATTTTTCCCCCACAAAATTGTATAATGAGTTTTAAACTCACTAAATAAAGGATCTCTTCTCTGAGTGATTATGTGTAATTTACACAGGAATTAATGGTGACTGGACCTCCTTTCAGAACTGCTTTAAAAGAGCTGCATTACAAAAGCAGCAGCAACGCCTTTGAAAAAAGTCCTAACAGTCAATGGCGTAAAAAATACTTAGCTTTGTAACACTGTGGATATATACATATATATATATATATAGGTGTCTTTGTAAGTGCTTCTTATAAGATAAGCACGTCACTGTTAAATCAGTGTAACACCTGTAACACTGGTTTTACATTAAGTTATTTGCTCAGGCATTGTGTTGATAGAATGTAGAGAAAAACCTAAATCAACAGCTGGACAGAAATGCCAGGGAGCAATCCTTTCATCTTTAAAAACTGCTCCCACTGCATAACCATTAATTAATTTATTTATTTATTAGACCTTTTTTTTAACTATGCTGTTGTTTTTTTTAAACTGGGTAGTCTGTCCAAAGAATAAAACTTCAGTTTATGGACAGGCCTTGTCAAATGTAGCCTTGTTTTCAATTAATTAACTAGTACCCTCGAAAATGCCACCATTTCCAAAATTCATGTATTTTTAACTACTTAAAAATAGGTGTCAGAAGGCATTCCTAACCGTAGCACACTTGTGGCCTAAAACAAAATTGGTCATGGTTAAACAAAATTGAAGTGCTTGTTCCAGTTACCAAAAGCAGTTGTTCCTGTGGCTGTAGAAGTAAGACAAACACATTTGGAATTTTAGATTAAAAAAAAAAAAACAAACCAAAACTCAGTTTCTTTCTTTGTGGTGTAAGGAACTCCAAAATTTCAGGGCTGAAAGGGGCCATTAAATCATATAGCCTGTCCTCTTTTATCATAATATTTCATAAGATCTCCACAGATAATACATAATAAGGGACATCTGTAAAAGTAATTAACAAAAATTAAGCTAAACTATTATGAATGAGCAATGCAGATACCTCACTATCACTGCGGCTTGATTAACTGACAAGAAATTAAAATAAAATAATAATAGTTTTGGGTTTATCATTAAGTAAAAATGAACCATGGGTATAAAACCCTTGGGAACCTATCTCAGCCATTTCGACGGTGACAGCAGTATTTCCTCCGATCAAAACAGAGCTCAAGCAGCATTTTTAACTCGTCATTACCATCTACTGGACGCGAGGGAGAATGCAGCTCAGAAATGAGAGAAAATGGACAACCACACAGCAAAAAAGACTGACAAGTCTCTCAGGAAATCCTATAAAGCCATCTTCTCTCCATTGCTGCTTCACCTTCAGCTTCCCCACATCCATCCTAAACTGTCTGACCTGCCTCTGAAGTTTAGAAGATAACCAGTATAAAGGTGCTAACCGGTGTATAACCCAGCACTACGCCATCAACACAGCCCAAGTCTGAAGTCTTCCGTGAGCGTGGTGAACTAGAGCCTAGGGCTTCTCTGGCAAGTGATGCACATGCTATCTAGTTTCCAGCATTTTGACAGAAGGAAACCCTTGGATCATGTTCCTGAAGCAAAGTTACAAAGGCATTCTGAAGATATTTTATCATTTCCCCTCCTTTCTGGAACCCATTTGCACACTTTGAAATCAATTTTAACACCCTGGGGAGCCGCAGAAGAGCTACAAGACCAAGGAATTTGACAGTGACAAGGGTTTCCTCTGCTAGAGAATTCTCAGCTTCACCTTACAAAAATAGTCCATAGGTGGGTGGAAACATCTGCCTCTGAAAGTAACTGAAAGCACATCCATATGATGTGTGCATGTGATTAGATCTGATGCAGCATGTGTCTCTTGAACACTAATGTAGCAAAGTATCTCTAACAGCACTTTAAAAATCAGACCCAGTATTTACTGAACTGACACAAATCATTTAAACTTATATAATAAGCATTAGCAAAGAACACAAAATTAACTTACTAGTACCTACAAAATTATGAGGGAGGACTTCACTGACAATACTGCCGTTCAACACAAATTTGAGTTCATATGAACTCTTTAAACTAGAGAGTTAGATCACAAGCAAACTTTGCATGACTGTACATAACTTTTGGTAGAAATTGTATGGTACTGGTCCCCTCTGGAATAAACAGGAAGAGGAGTCCGTCTCCAGTCTTTCTCCTCCCTGTTGTACCACCAGAGTGGTGGCAGATCCCAGAGGCCTGGTGAGCACCCCCATGCAAAGCCCACCCTGGTTTATGGATACTTTGCATCCAGCTCATTGACCTGAGACTTTAGGGAGATCTGTAATGTTATCAGTCACTCTGCAGAAAAAGAAATGCAAAAGAAAATCAGTTCACCTCACAAGGGATGGTGTTGAACTGGGGCACTCACAAGAACAGGAGGGAGAGACAGAGGGAAGACCTGACAGCTATCCCTGAGTGAGCTGCAAGGCACATGAAAGGATTTCAGCCACCATCCAGGTGAGCACATTGTCACCTGACTGCTCTAATGCTGGGATAATAGGGCCAATATTCTGGAACTAGAAGTTAGGGAAGCCAAAGAGCTGGGATCCCTGTCTAGGGAAGGAGGCACTGACAAGGCTATTGGAAAACAGACAACTGCTTTCAGTCCCTCTGGAGGTAGCTTCTGTCAGGAATGAAGGAATGGTACACCTTAAAGGAGAGTGTTACTTGTAACCTAGACAAGTGGACCACCATGAAGAGAGGCATCCAGTATCTGAGGGAATTACCTGTGCTAGAGGTGATTTATAATGGTAAGGATCATGTGCAGTCACCCTCAGATCCAGAAGAAGCCCAATGCACACCACCAGTGTGGCAGAATTTCCTATGCAGTGCACCACCATCATATGCCAGCTCACTGGTACTAGTGTCCTGGAAAGACAGCCAAACAGTGGATGAACTCTCTGGCCAGCTCCAGCAACACCTGATAACTCTCTCTTCCTCTGTATGGGTCTGTGATTCCCATCCGTTCCGGGATGGGAGGATCCGTCCCGGAAATTTCATCAATTCAAAGAGGATTTGAATGTGTACCTGTATGGTCCCATACCTCAGTTATTAGGGAGAAGATACTCCCCTGGCCAAGGTTGGAGGCAGGGTCCCTCTAATCCTAAACTGAATCATCCACTTGTGAAAATGACTTGGAGATTCCTTCAAGAGCATGAGAAGTACAATCAGCCTTTCTGCTCCGTTTGGGAAATTTCCCACTGGAAAGTGGAGCAGTGTGTTTACTGGAGGAATCTCTTTTTGTGATTTTTTTCCTCACAGTTCACGTACTAATGCAATTAGGATCAAAGTCAGTTTTCCCTCCCATTTCCCTATGTCCTCTTTGTGATGACATAGGTAAACCACAGGGTGACCTGTGGTGCATCACATTCCCACAAACCCACCAAGGCAAGCAACATATGCTCACAATGGTGGAAGCAACCACTGGGTGGCTGGAAGCCTATCCCATAGCTCATGCCACTGCCTGGAACACTGCCTGTGACAGGTAGATACTGGCCCTACACAAGCAGCAAGAGCATAAAATAGGTAGGTGCTGATAAAGATCAGCTTGACACCCCCAGGCATTAGCTGGTCCCTCTGAGCCTGGAAGACCTTTTGTTACTGAGAGAAGTTGGCCCCCCCAACTAATTAAGAAGTTGACTGCAGCACAACAACTTGAAGGGTATAAATGGAGTCTTGCTGAGGACAGAGGGGTTTTCTCTCCACATAGAAACAGCCTGGCAGTCAGATCTTCTCCCCGTAGAACAGGACCTTGTCTAAAGAGCTCTTGTGCTGGTTTGAACTAATTGGAGGATTTTAATGAGAAATTAGGTTATAGGCTGAGAAAAGAAAACATTGATGGTTCTACTTCACTCACAGGTTACTGAAAAATTTATAAAAGTTAGAACCCAAACAAACATAAGACAGATCATTTTGTGCTGTTTTGGTTGCTGTATCTCTCTGCCTTCTTAGCTGGATCTTGTAACTTCACTAACTACTTTCCTGCCTGCACTTATCTGGCACATAAGACAGATAGTGAGATAAGTTTGGGAAGTGGGGGAAGGTGGTAGGGTGGCTGGAAATCCCTCTTAGGGATTCTGATCNGGGGAGGGGAGTGGGGGTGGAGGAAGGGGAACTGCCAAACTACCACAGCTCTCACCCCACCTTGGTGAGTGTATATGTTTATACCCTGAGTACCTATGGAGAGGGAGATATTTTCCTTTTGAGTGAGCATGTGCTCATTTTGGTTCATCTCTCCAAGCAGTTTACGTAGTTGTGCAACAGTATTTCCCCAACTAACGTCCAAATATGTAATTTTATCATGTCAGAAGGAGAGCAGATTAATTGCAATAAATGCAGTTTCCAGGTGGCTGCTGCTGTCTGTTTGTGGGTGCCTCTGTGACACTATCCTGCACTGCTTGTTTAAAGTATGAGGTCCTGCTGTCAGGGTACTCTGGATGCAGAGAGGACTCAAGCAGCAGCACCAGAGCCCAGACAACCTCTTTGCTCTAAGTGCAGTGTAGACATCACGTAAGTTGGTTGCAGTTTGTAACTGATATTTTCAGCTTCAAAGTCTGATTATCAAAGTGACTGTTGTTTTGAAGGCATTATAAAGCACAGAGAAAATAAATCTTCCCCCCAAAAAAATTGTAACCGGGAACATAAATTCCTCCATAAGCTATTAGCAGAAATCTGGTCCAACAAACCATTTTGATCATCACAACGATCTAGCAGCACCTGATTGCTCAGTGATGTTCTTAGCAGTATTGACCCAGCCTATAGGCAAGTACCCAGTATCATCAATGTCACCACTGAAGTTAGTATTAATTTGCAACATTGTGGAAAGGGCCTGCAGGCAGGAAAAAGAGGATGAAAGCTGTAGAATGAAGGACATTGTACATCCAGATGTGGACCCTGAGGTCTTCCTCTTGAGGCAAACTGATTAAGCAGTGCAGAGAAATCACCAATTGTGCTGTTCTATAAGCAGTGCACACGCCTCCAACCTGGCAGTTGGGAACTATAAACAATATCACATTGAGACTCCTCCACTTTTAAGAAACCGATCTACATATCTCTGCTTGTTGCAAGTTTTAACATGTAAAAAAGAGTTTTTAAAGGCTTTGTTTTAAAGGATGCTAAAGGAAATTGTAGGAAACAGGCAAAATAGTGCGAGTTACATTTCAACAATTTCTGAACTAAAAAAACTTCAGTCAATCCCTTCAATTTTTTACAAGAAAAAACTCCCCAATACTTATCCTCTACTGTGAAAACAGGATTTTAATTTTTTGGATGGGAGACATTAGTGCCTTGTACTCTTGCTATATAAAATATCCTTTTTGCTCTCATCTCTTTTCCCAAGTTTTTAGAAAGCCTATTGAAAGTGAGAGTACACCTTGCACACTTTCAAGTTACATGTGCGCATTTACATGTTGTAAAAAGGCAGCTAGAAAGTTTTGAGAAGAACAACACATGAATCTACCAGGTTAACTCACTGAGAACAGAAAGGCACAGTTAAACCTCTCAGCCAGACACCATTTTTAATCTTTTCTTCACTGAAGAAACTACAGTAATGAAAGTTATAAAATAGTGAATGTGACAGCTGCATGTCACACAAAGATAGACTAGTATTTTATTATTATTTTAATAAATACATAATCTAGCTGCTTTACCTAGATAAGACAAGAAATGGGATGTATTAGATTCATTGTAATTATTCTTATTGACACAAGCTGCCTGCGGTTTTTGGTGTTATATGAGAGTAAGTCCCTGCCATCTAAAGCCAACAGAAGATTTAATCTGGACTGCCTATAAAAGAGTGGTACTATACAACTACTGCAAGATAGGAAACAGAAGCAGTATTTCCATTACGTTCACTGTCTTGTATATCTTGCCATAATGCTGAAAGTAATTGGGAAAATACAAAGCCTAAATTCTGACCAGAATCTATATTGTTTCTGAACAAAGAAACAACAGCAAAACAGGCACCAAAGGAAAACCACCAAAGATAAAACAGTGCATGAAATGTTATGGTGAAAGGCCAAGTGATGATGGCTGCTTCTTGCTGTCAGTGAACATGAGGACAAACTTTTCTTTTCCGCACTATCACAGAGTCAGGAAGCCTGTCTAGGGAAGATACATCCCAAACCAGATACAGTGCCCATCTCAAACCACAGATGAATGGGGGAGCTATCTTTTTGTTAAGGCTATCTTTAATTCATCAGCTCACCAGAACAGTAGGTAATAAACTATTTTAGAGGGGACAAATCTTTACTAGTTTCTTTGAAGAATGAGTATTCTTTTATCTCTTTTTCCCCCTCATTATTACACTCAAATAAGCCTCACTTGCTGCTACTGCCAATGTAATCCTGGAACAGCATTTTAAATGAGCCTTCATTAAGTCTCCATATTTCTACAGCCTCAGAATCAATATGCAGAACTCCATGCTTCAAATTTCTGAGTCTAACACCCTAAGACTTGCTTCAGCAGGGTGACCTGCATATAAGATATGCTCTGTTTCTGTTGGAAGTTGGAAAATACACTAGAACATGTTCAATCTTAGGAAAATGTATTGAAAATTATGTAAAAAGTATTAACATCACACTACCCCACCCCTGCCTCAAAATTACATGTCCTAGTCAGTTTGCACCACAGTTAGTTTTCTTATTTCTGCTGTTCAGAAGCAACCTTTTCAGCCAAAAAGCAATGCCAGTGCTTTGAACTGGGACAGCCAAAGCATGGTCAGCACGTCCATCTAGATTTCTTAATTCCAGGCCTAACAGGAGTCATTGGAGCTAAGAAAACACCTCGTGAAATCCTTCCCTGCAGATCAGCCAAGAGCTAGATCTCTGTCAGGAAAATCTATAAATCCCAGAGCCATTTCTCCATCCCTGACCAGACAGAACAAATTTTAAAAGTGAATGAAAAGCATCCATTCATCCTTCTTATTTGATTTGTATGGAAACACAGTGATGTAACCAGCTTAGCACATAACCTGAAACAGGGATGAAAGTTATAATGGCATCTCAAAGGGCAGAAGGAACTCAGAGTTGACCTCTGCATAGAAAATGTAACTCTATGTCCAGATTCAGGTCTAGACAGTTATACCAGGCACATCTTATTTCCTTGTCAGCCTGCGTTCAAATGTGTCTGCACATTGTCCTCACTTCTGCAAGTGCACAAGCAAGCATGTATTAGAAAAGTCTTTGGGAAGGAGACTATAATTGATGTAGAACAATAATCCCCTGGAAAAGTATTTTACAAAAGATGACAGGAAGTAGGCAGAGCAAGTAAACCTCTGGAGAAGACATCAAGGGAAACTGAGAAAACATAATCAAAGAAAATCAGCTAATTAAGGCACTGGTATAACAAACACATTTGAATGACTCCAGTTTAAAATAAACATAGACTATATCATAAACTTACAGGTGTTGTTGAGGCACAGTAAAGATGAAAGGAAAAGCCTCTGTGACAAAGTGTGACTGAGTTGTGTACCATTGAAGAGTACAATATCAACTCAAAGTAAAAATGCTCCTGGACAAAAACACGGGTCCTATGATAAGAAGAAAGGAGAAAATATTAAACCAAAACAAAGTGAAACGAGCAAAAAAACAAGACAAAAAAGCGAGTTAATAATTGTACTAAGTCTATAAAGTCTTCTACAAAGTTAAAACTACAAGGAGGAAAACCAGAGTGACTTTCCAAGAGGCACACATGCTCAAACAGCATCTGTGTCAAGTGCTGAGAGTCTATCAACTTTTAACACAAGAAAAAATGTGCCACGTACACTTATGAAATTTCAAACACTGCAGTGGAAAGCAGTAACATCTTTCATGGTATATAAACAGTATAACCGCCTCTTCAGAGGCGAGGAAGTAAAAAAAAAAAAACCCTAAACCTAAAAATTAACAGGCAGATTTAAAAGTTTGCTTAGACAGGAGCCAAGTGCTGCATTAAGAGTTTAAATTAATGAGATGAGAGATGTATGCTACAAAAAAATCAGATTTATTTTAGAATATTCATGCACCAACTGAGAATGCTGAGCCTTATCAGAGCTCTGATAGTGACTTATAACACATTTTAACCATACTGTGCAAGTAGGGCCTCTTCATCATGCTCTTTCCCAGCTGAATAAGAGTAATGACAATGGCAGCTTTTAGGAAGTACACCAAGATCTATTAATTAGACTAGCTAAAACAGAGCTAAGCATTAATAGTATTTTCATTAAGCCAAAGACAGGCTAAGAAGGCATGTCTAAGAAATATCCTGCAGCTAAAAAAATTAAAGGGACACTAATGTTTACATGCTGCATTTGTGTGTGAGATTTTCATTTAGTTATAAACAACTCTGAAAATTACCATAGCTGAAAAAAGTTGAGACTAGAAAAGAAGCCACATATGTTTACTGTGCTTAAGTAAACTTTGTTTGCTCAACTTCCTTGCAATATTGCCTTAAGTATTTATATTTGCTTCATCCTGAAACAGATGACTAATACTTTGAGGAGAAAAACATTTTAGACTCATAACATCTGCAAAGAATCTGAGCACAGACTAGCATCTGAAACAAATTTTGTTGTACAAGTAACTTCCTAGTTCATATATTCCCTTTAAAGAACAAAACATGAGTTTAAATTTGGTTTCGCCAAGTAAAAAATATACTTACCTTAAATTGGTGACTGACAGGTGCTATGTGCTACTTACCTGCAAAACAAACAAAACTGAGTTATTTAACAGGACAGTGAACTGCATAGGACAGCAGATATAGGGTAGGTGGCTTGGTGGGGAGTCATTCTTATTTTTAAATACTGGAGTTAGAAGAATGGATTGAGCCAAAAATTTAGTAGAAATGAAACGAATTACAAACATCAGGTTGAATACTGTGACAGTATGTGCAAAGCTCAGTCTCATTAAAAATGACGTATGATTTTAATTCCACTGTCCCCAAGGTGATGGTGAGAGTGCTGAGATAAAAGTCTGTTTGCTCTGACTCTCAGAATTGTTTGTTTCCCACTTAGGATGAGCCTCTGTAACATGGGATACAAGTTTCTTGTAAGGTATAATCTCCAGTATGTTCCTTTTCCAGACTAACTTCACAGGAAAAACTTCACTGAGGCACTGCAGAGTCACTGAGAGCTGAGTAAGAGTACTCCCATTACTGGATTTCACATTGCCATGTCTTGGCCTCATTTTTCTTTCAAAACTTGTTTCCTTCTTAAAACTACACGTACCATTTGTTGCTACCTCGGTTTCTATTAAAGGTGACAAATATAGGATCATAGAATGCATCAGGTTGGAAGGGACCCTTAAAGGTCATCTTGTTGAACCCCCTAACATTGAGCAGGGACATTTTTAACTAGAACAAATTGCACAGAGCATCATCAAGTTTGACCCTGAATGTCTGTAGAGATGGGGCCTCTACCACCATTCTGGGCAACCTGTTAACAGTACTTCACTACTTTCACTGTAGACTTTCCTCCAACTTCAATCTACCTTAGTCTAGTTTAAAACCATTGCCTCTTGTCCTATTGATATGTGCCCTTGTAAATATTGTACGTTACAATCCACCATGGCAACGATGCATTTTGCTTTGAAGATTTAAAACAGGATTTTTAAATTAATAATAAAACTTGTCAAAAACAGAAGTTATTTTTGGGGAAGAAAAATAAATACATTAAAATCGGCGGGATGAAGACAGAAGCAGCAGCGGAGCCATAAAATGGCAAGACATTCTCCCTGATAGGTTTGCCATTGACCATCCCAGAATTCCTGTTAAATGCATTTTATCTAAGCTCAAAATCTGAAACAGTTCTTATGTGCAGTCACGATAAGAAAAAGCTCATAAGTATGTTCTTCATTTAAGTCTAGTCTGTTAATCAATCATGCTAAAAAGTATAGAAGTGCAGTATTCTTTAGATTTCTGGCTGTAAGCCCTACACATACTTTTCCTATCTAGAATTCCCCTGGTGATGTAAGGAGATTAACGCAATACAACACTCACAACATTAGGACACATTATAATTATCTCTAGAGGATGCCAGAAACAATTTTGACCACTGTGATAGACTGAGTATTATCCAGAAGAAAGAAAATCAGCATGGATTTTAAAATATATGGGTACAAGTGCACTATACTTGATCACAATGACAAGAACTTGAAGGAAGCCAAGGACAAACAAAGCTGGGGAGAGGATGATGACGATTTAGTCTTTAAGAATGACAGCTCCAATTGGGACAAGGAAAGGTAAGTGGGTGTTATTCAGCAAGGAAAAACCACTATGGAGGAAGTGAAGTTGCAGGAGTAATATATTAAAAATAAATATGGAACTTGAGGGCATGTTTAATGTAAAGCAAACCAAATACTTTGCTATAAAATGCAGCCTTTGTGCTCTTTTAAAACTACTACAAGCTGAAAATGTGGCTTTTGTACTCTTTAAAAATTATTACCATATTTTACTTTTGCTCCCCTCAAGCAAAGTCCCTCAGTAGACATAAAAATAGTTATAAATGGTAATTAGCACTCAAAAACACATTTTACCATGCAAAATAGAAATGTATCCTAAGGAGATCAGCCTTGCTACTCCAGGACAAACTCTGTCCCCAGTGCCAACCCTGAGCAAAGAGTTTCCTGAGTCCTTGCGCAGTCATGGCTTCAGGGGTATAACACAGTGCCGTTGCCCAGGATGCACAAGTGTACCCCTGGGGACACCCTCAAAAGGTGCCAGCAAGTGACAGCAGACTCTGGGGTGGCACAGACACACAGATCCCTGTCACAGGCAGTGATGAGCACTGCTGAGTCTTCAGAAAATGAAAAATTTGAACTCATAAAGCAGTTGCAAGGAAGGAAAAGCTGCTAGGAAAAGCTCCAATCAACACAAACTCTGGGAACAATTTTATTTTCTCAGGAGACACAGACCTGGTGTTTGTACAGAGTCATTACTTACAAGTTAATTGTATATAATTCTGCCCAAGCTCCACCACCTGAAATACGAACAGAGACTCAAGTCTACACATCTTCTCCAACAGGAAGCTGACTGGCGGTTCTGCATATGCTCCTACACCACACAAGCAATCAAGTAGACCTGATTTGGCTTCAAAATCTCCCCAGACCTGCCTTTTCTTAGCAATTCAGGTCCTGCTCTTCCCTCCTGCACACTGGAAAAAATCAGTTTCAAGCTGGCCACACAAACATGGACAGAATTTGTCCTCAAGGATTTCTTAATCCAAAATTCCATTTACACAATGACAATAAAAATGCACCAACAGAGCAATCTGATGCCATGCCTCTGAGGACCACTTAAGTGATCGGCTTGAATCCTACCATGCACATTTCCCTCCAGGAAGAAGAAATATAATACTCTCAGTGATTTATAGAGAGTTGTTGAAAAGCCTTTGCCGACCTCAGGAAATAAGCAAAAGTTGTAATTTTCCTGGGTTTAGAAAGAGGGGGGGAAATAACACAAAGACCGTAGGTGATCTCCTTGTTTTCCTTTTTATAAGCCATCTATTCATCAACTGTCTAGCTCATCACAAAAACACCTGACATAGCTAGATGTGACTACAAGATGCAAGGATGTGCTTTTGGCCAACAGGCTATAATTCATCACCTGCAAGAAACAAGAGTGTTTCTCTACATTCTGAACAGGCACAATAAACCCACATTGCTACAGATTTCTAATTGACTCATGAAGGAGGGTCTCCAGCTTCCATGTTAATAACACTGGCAAAAAAATAGGTAAGAAAAAAGATGTAATTGTGCAAACAGTGTTCTGCAGAAAAGCTTTCCCTATAAAGAGTACGGGGCATTCCTGTAATTCTCCTTCTAAATTCTCATTGTTTTCTACTGTAATCCCAATAGAAATCTGCAACATTTGGGCTTTCCAAGTATCTCCTATTAAAACTACCTTTTGAGCCCAGAAAAGATCCAATGAATTAGTTTTTCCCATCTATGCCCAAATGGAAGTATTTGTTTGGAAAACAAAACAAATTAATTTAAATTCTAGTTTAGTATATACTTCTTTAGTACGTGCATGTTATTTTTCTGGTAAGATATTTTATTTCTGCTTAACAAATATCCCGATATATGCTGTAACTGCTATTCTTGGCTACATCTAAGTTTAGCATGCACAAATAAAAGTTACTGCCTAAAAATATGCTTTTGTTAACTTTCTAAACATAATTTTCCAGCTTTCAAATGTATTTAAGATGAATGTAACTTCAAACATGTTACAAACTGTGGACTAACCAAAAATATACTGAAACCAAACTTTCATGATTTTTAAATGGCTTTTTGATCAAGTTTTCATGCTCAGAATAGGCTTTTTTTTTCTTCCAGTATATTCCATTGCACTCAATAATATCTAATTCAGTTCTTGAACTATCTCAGAAAGGTAACTTTCCACAAATAATAGTGTTGGGGTTTTTTAAATCAGCATTTAAGTGGTCTCTAAAATATAAGCATCAATGAACTTGCATCTGCTAAATTAGTATTCCAGCATGACTCAGAACTTTATTATCAAACAGCAAAAATCATGTCCTCTCCATGCACAAGATGCAAACAACCATTATCCAGGTAATGGTAACAGGTAAACAGGCTCTTATCAAAGTTAATGACTTTCATGATAATAGAATTTAATTTTTTTTAATAGTTTGTAAATTAGATGTCTCAGTGTATTTTCACTACGTCTGAATGCTTGCCATAACAATGAACTTCAGTTATTTTCTAAAATACATTCATTTAACCTCTGGGTTAAATTCTTACCCTAAAATTCTTACTCAAGCAGATAATGAACTAAGTTTGCTGGACCAAGGAATGCACATTTTGAGTTTAGACTCAGAAGGGGACACAGACAGGGAAACTGCTCCTGCCAATGGATCGTTAAGTAATAGTGTGATTTCTGTTGTAGGTCTGACTTAATCTGGGTAAGTCCTCATGTGCATTGAAACAATTATTTCCAAAGATACAAACTCCATTAATTAGCTTTAGAAATCCGCATCTCTTTACTATAAACAGTTTCTCTTCCTTCACACTGAAAGTCATCAGTGTCAAGATGAAAGTAGGTACATGAAAGCTGCAGCATGGTTGATCACCTTGCTTTCAGCTTTTCCCGCTATGGCAATGTGATGACTCAAGATCTCATTGTCAAAAACACTCTTTTGTCCAACTACCAAAAACTTGTTCCTGTTACCAGCACAAAAACTATTTATAAACAGATGCAATAACAGCTGTGATCATATACACAATTACACTACAAGAAACTGATGAAAGTTTTGTTCTGGAAGATGGCCAATTTGTATGGATTTATCTAATACATGCTTTGGATAAAGCCATTCATCCCAATAAATAATTTCAGAAACTCAGTGGTTGGTGGGGTTGAAAGTCACTGCTTGTGCTAAAAAGTGACATGTGAAACGCAGCAGATATACCATTATTTTCAGCTTTGCACATTAATGAAAGCTCCTAGTGACATGAAATACAGTAATGCTGAGCTTTCTAGGCAAAACCTGATCTAAAGCAAAATAACAGGGGCTCACCATAAACCTTTCTGCAGCTCTGTCAATTCAGTGTAAATACTCCTATGGACCCTATGGTGTAAAGATGTATTTTTAATCTAAAAAGTTAGAAACATTGCTGTCACCATCACTGGCTGACGCTGATGCAAACATCCATTGATAATCTGCCAGGCATCCCCTTTTCAAGCAGGCAGTTTCTGTTTCTTTTTCAGCAGCATATGCCTCTCCAAACAATTGTTTATTCCATCTATCATCAGTACTGTTATTTTCTAGTACCTAGTTTTGATTTTTAAATACTGGAAGAGAAACTGTTCAAGTGATAACCTCCTTAATGCTTTCCTGTTAAAAAAAAAAAAAAATCCTCTTAAATATTCTTGAGTATTTCCATGCTTTTCCTTAATTTGAACTCCATGTCATTCATTGTCTCTCAACTACTTGTTTATTGGTATTACTGTGTTCTCTTTAATACTGAAATAACTTTCTGTGTCATTAACGCCCTCACATTGCTCTGTCCCATTTATGGCTATAAAATACAGAACACTTCAATTTTAAAATTAATTTCAAAAATTAAATATAAAATACAGAAATGCTGTAACAACTGAGAATTTCAAATCATGAGTTCAGAATCACAAATACTAGAACTAGCTCTCAGATGGAATTCCCTTTGATTTAGTTTGTTTCAGAACCTGGCTGTCCAAAACAAAACTCTTAACTAGATTAGCAAGGACTAGCTCAACTTGCAGTTTCACAATTAAATTGCTTGTAAGAGCATAGAATTATGTGAAATAAAACATATGAGTGTAAACAAATCAGTCAACATTGTAAGAAAATGGCTACGTTTGTTTACTCATGGAAAAATACTGTGATGGCTCAAGGATAAGAAAGACCAAATTTTGAAAGCATGGGGAGCCAGAGTACCTACTGAGTACACATCATCCTATCTCTTTCAGAAATGTTTCTTTCTATGGGGTGCCATATTTTTATCTTGGACTTCCTCACCAGAAATGCACCTGCAGAGTTCACGCCCAGTCAGCTGACACATTAGCAAAGCCCCAAGCCTAAGGTGGGCTCACTGCACTGAGGTTTTACACAGACTCAAATAGTAAACTTGACCTTTTCAGGACGTGTCAAGTCTTACCACATGCACACGAGGAGCAGGCATTGGAGAGTATCTGGGCTTTGCCAAGAGAACTCCACACATTTTGCTCATCCTGCTCCTGTACTCAGAAAATAATGAGCACCACAGCAGTAACCAAAATGCTAACACATGTACTGAAATTCTAGGTAAAGTCCTCCCAAGCACAGTGTTTACCCTGAAACAACACATGGTACCAAAAAAACATCTGCCCTTGCAGATCCCCATGTCAAATTCAGTTTGGTTTTCTTAGTTTCACATATTTTTACAACCACTGTTTCTCGGAGGCCACTCCAAGGCCTCACAGCTTTCATATTAAAGCCTTTTTTTTAAATTAACAGTCTTCATCTATTCCTTCCCATGTATATCTATTAGCACTAATGAACTTAGAGATACTTTTCAAAGTCTTCATTCAACTTGTCTGAATAAATCAATCTCCTGTATTCCTCTCTGTTCCCCATAACCAATGACTCTGTACTTGTACAGAGCCCTGCTCTGTACTTGCTCCATTTTGAATTTATCCATCTCTAACGAGACTTAAACCTACAACTGGAAATTCCTGAGCCAATCAACGCTGAGAGTACTTTTGCCTTTTTCAGTGACACCTCAGTAGTGGCTGGTGTTGGTTGTTCATAGTACCCTGATACATGCCGGCCTGTCATTTCCAGACTGGTGGAAATCTCTAGGGCTGGTGACTCCCACTCCATAAACAATTCTTGCTGTCTGTCCCCAGCCACTGCACAGCAGTGCAACAGGCACAAATTAGACAGTGAGAAATTCCAGTTAGATGTAATCAAATGTTATTTGTTTATTTTTAAGATAAGGTAGCCAAATCCTGAAATATTTTGTCCAGAGCAGTTGTAGATCTCCCTCCTAGGAGGTACTGAAAATCTGACTGGACCCAGCTCTGAACAACCTGATCAAATCAGAGTTGCTTTTGAACAGGGGGTAATAACAGATGATCCCTGGAGGTCATCTATCTAAATTTCTACCTAAATTATCCTAGGTTTCCTTTATTCTAGTGACTTGATCAGCTGGTTTCTTCTGACCGATGAAGTGCTGTCATCATTATATATAATTTACTCCTTACACTTATTCAGAAAGGTTTAAACCAGTGTGGTGATTTCATTTTATTCCTGTCTTTCCTGACTGTGACAACAGAAGCGAGTTTTTAATTTGCTTTAGGTTTTTTGACAACTGCTTAAGGTCTGTTTTGGAGGTGGTTATTCATCCATGTATATCTGGTGTCCTTCACCCTTCTTCCTAAGAAAGACAAGAAGAATTTGGGTTTTCCTACAGGCTTTGTACCTTTGACCCATGGAATTCTGGTCCAGCCCTATGTTTGGCTCTTGAGCTCATCATTGTAATCTACCAGCACTGAAAGAGACTCCTTGAAGTTTATTCTTTCAAAGTTAGAAGATAAAACGAATTGTGGATCTACTTTTGTCCATCTGATTTAAGTAGAATTACAGAAAAACTCTTCCCAGACATTATTCTGGCATGCTAAAATCCAATCTGAAAGAGCACAATCCCCAGCTGACACAGGGGCTGTTAAGCAAAGAAACCTCCTACATACAAGAATAATTTGGTTCAACAATCATCCTCTGATAATTACTTAACAACTAATGCAGCACGTCTGATGTGCATGTCGTTATATGGCTATGAATCACAGTAATATTCAAGGAATGTTCAACTGCATATCCATTTTGCAGTATTTATAATGCAATGTATGAACACAGGTGACTGATAAGCAGTGATGAAGGATGAGTCTAAAAAACAGACATCTGCTCTGAATAATTTCAATAATTCAACTCCAGTCTGCTCTTCAGAAGAGCCGAAGATCTATACCTTTAAGCAGCAAATGCAAAACTCTTATCAGCTGTCAGATGCGTGTCTTCCCTCAACAGACTGATGACAGAAGCTTGAATTATTTCTGCTTAATTCATCACATTTAGCCAGCATGGAATTTGTAGTACACCTCTTAAATAATAAAATTAACACACACACACACACACACCTTTCATCTTAACTTTTCAAGATAAGAAGTTAACCATTCCTGAAGGCAAAGGAGCCTGGCCTGTTATGGAGTCAATAAATCCTCCAGTTTCACAGGATGTGGGCAGTTTGGCTAGAAAGGCCACTTCTTGTGTGCAAGTAGACATCATACAGAGTCACCCCCAATAAAGATTACTTTGTGTCCAGTAAGAGACAAGACATCTGCTAGTATCTGATTTCTCAGCCCTCTCCCAAGTACACTCAACAACTGGCAGAGCTGGCCCTCCTGTGCTTTCTGTAAAAAACCTAAGCTGACCTGAGTCCTTCAATACTTTACTTGACTTCATTCTAGTCTGCTAATTTGACTTCCTTCCAACATTTACAAGAACTGAGATTGCACAATTCTTAATATCCAAAATACAGCTATTTGAAACCATGCTGCCAAAACAGATGAATGTTCCAGCTTGAAGAAAAAGGATAACTAAGGTTTTAAAGTAAAATAAGCATGAGGCAGGCAGAGTTTTTCTGCTGATGAGTGTGTAAAACAAGGTAGCAGACATGCACCTTTGAAATGCAGGTGGGCTTCTATCCCTGGCAGTACAAGTGTGTTGGTTTGAGCCAAACCACTACAACAAGCTGAGTGGTAGTTCCAGTTCCCTTCCAAAGAAAGGGATTTGCAACGTCACAGCACAGAGGAAGCCTGAAGCAAGCTGGCACCATCTAGAAAGCTGGGAGAAAGCCAGACAAATTATGTCCCAGGATCTTTGAAGCCCTGTCTGAAAATAAAAGCTGCTCACCCCTTTGGTGGGAACTGCACAGGAAAAAGATGAATAGGAGAGGGTAGATGACAGCTACAGCCCTCATTGAACATACAAAAGGGTACAAATTACAATTCCTTGAATACATAGGGGCAAGGCAAGGTTCACAATGCCTTATTATATTAAGCCACATTATGAAAATTACTGTTTACATTGGATCATTAATGTTTGTACAAGGCCGTGAACACACAAAATGCTAAGTATCAGCACAGGCACGTGCTGGTATCAGCATGGTGTCTCCACTTTGACATGTTCATGAGTGTTATAACAAAAAAATAAAAATACACTTGATTCACAACAGTTATCACCCATGAAAAGTGGTCTTTAGCATGTTGTCTCTGTACCTCATTACTAACCATTAAAATAAGTTCAGAAATTTGGTATCATCAGTAGATATTGTGATCCTGAACAATTTAATTCTTCCAAACTAGCCAGATCAATCCACTAGACTGCAAGGCTAGGTAAGTGTGTATTGTTAAACTACCTTTAGTCAAATTTCTTACAATGCCTTACGCTGGCCTGGTGAAGGAGAGGTTATCTCTCAGCTTTCTACCATTTCTTTGAATTGTGTTTTATTCTTCCATAACTGTAGCAGACCTTTAATCACCACAAGATTATAGAGGAAGTGCCAAGATCTATCTCCTAAAGTGAGTACCCCAGCACCCTAGAAAGTCAGTTTTGTTTGAACACCGGCCAGAGCAGTGAATGTTACAACCAGAAGAAATGCATATCCTCAGTTCTGCTGGATGAAAGAATGAAAGCACAAGACACTGAAAATAAGTCTCTTCCCCATCATCCTTTCCTCCAGATGGGCAGGTCCTTTCTTCCAGATGGGCTCTCAGCTGAGCAATACCTGCTCATTTCCTGGATCAGAGCAAATGCTACAAACCCTTTGCTGATGCACTTTCATATATCTCTGTCTGCCATCCCAAAAGTCTGACCCTGTCTCACTGCCTCTCCCGGCAGCAGTCTGGCTTCAGAGGCAGTGTTCACCATGTGTGTTTGTCAGTTCTGTTCCACCATCCTCTCCTCAATGAGCTCTCGCAATGGTGGTGATGCTCAGGGAAAGCCCCAGTGCCCCTAAAGCATCCGATGAAAGAGGGAATGCATGGCCTGGGGCAGATTTCCCCTCTGCTTCTCAGCTACAGCCTGTTAAAGGAGCATATGGCCTGCAGCAGGAGCAAAGCTGTTAAACTTCAGGCAGTTTAATAACGAAAACCCTCGAAGGTTGGTGCTGGGACCAATCTCACTAGTATTAATGACTTTGGCACAAAAATATAAAAGCAAACAAATAAATTTCCTGAGACCCAGAGGCCTTGTCAACAGAAGGAGGACCCAGGGCTCAAACAGCAAGAACTGGATTATCGTTGAGGGGTAAAAGAAATGGGATGGAATTTAATAGCGGTGTGCAAGGTCAACACTTCGGAACTAATAACAAGACTTTCTCCTATGAACTATGAGGCTGTCAGCTGGAGGAGCTATGTGGGGAGAAGTACATTTGTAGAATACAGGATGTGTGCAAATCATCAGCCAGGAAAAAAGGAAATCCATCAGGTGATGAATCCTCAGCAGAGCAAAGGTACATTAAAGTTCCCTATAAGGGCTCGTCCTTTGAAATACTATGTACAATGCCAGCCACGTTCCAGAGAGAGGCCTTCCAACCACAACAGACCCAGGAACAGGCTTCAGAATTACTAAGGTAATGTTCTTTTGTAACAGAAACAAACAACCTCACCTTTTACCCTAGGAACACCAAGATCGCAAGGTGAGTATTTGAGTGTTTCTGTCTAGTCATTTACAAAGGGTCCAAAGGGGGATTTAAGGTAAAAGACAAACAGGTATAATTTTTAGAAGATTTTATATATATATATAAATGTATACATATTATATATATATATATATATACACACACCTATCAGCAAAGTTGTGGAGCTGCCTCCCCACCAGAGTCCTATCATTTTATGTGGGGTTTGAGAAGTTCATAGAAAAGTGAAAGTCAGGGGAGTTAATGACACAGAACCAGATTTATGGCAGGAAAACTACTACCTATACGCTACATACTACCACTATATCGTTTTCTGGCATGTTTCTCTGTCTTTCATTACAACAAACATCCCCAAAATTTGCTTATTTTTCAGCATTTCTGAATAGCAGTGGCAAATTATTTCTTCTCCATACTAACACTATGTCCTGGCTTGAGTCAGATCAGAACTAATTCCAATTGGTGATTTTAATTTTCAGCTCAGTCTCTTCTAAGTAACTGCACTTTCTGACATTAATAAGATATTTTCACAGACAAGGTCTGCTTCTGGTAGTGATAATGCTTGATTACAGGATCATAGGATGTCAGGGGTTGGGAGGGATCCAAAGAGATCATCAAGTCCAACCACTCGGCCAGAGCAGGATCATAATCTAGCTCAGATCACAGAGAAATGTATCCAGATGGGCCTTGAAAGTCTCTAGAGAAGGAGATTCCACAAGCCCTCTGGGGAGCCTGTGAACTTTACTGTAAAGAAGTTCCCCCCTGGTGTTGAGGTGGAAACTCCTGTGCTGCAGCTTACATCCCCTGCTCCTTGTCCTACCACAGGGAGCAAGTGCGAAGAGTCCCTCGCTCCTCATACCCAGCCCTCAGATATTTGTAAACATTGATTAAATCCCCTCTCAGTCTTCTCTTCTCCAGACTAAAAAGCCCCAGGTCCCTCACCCTCTCCTTGTCAGGAAGTGCTCCAGTCCACTAATCATCCTCATAGCCCTCCACTGGACCCTTTCTAGCAGATCTCTGTTCCTCTTAAAATGGGGAGCCCAAAACTCAACACAGTACTCAAGATGAAGTCTCACCAGGGCAGAGGGGGAGGAGAAGCTCCCTTGATCTGCTGGACACACTCTTCCTAATGCACCCCAGGATCCCATTGGCCTTCTTGGCCACAAGGGCACATTGCTGTCCCATGGATGACTTGTTATCCACCAGCACTCCCAGGTCCCTCTCCACAGGACTGCTCTGCAGCAGATCACCTCCCAGCCTGTACTGATGCAGTTTATTATTCCTCCCCAGGTACAGGACTTGTCCTTGTTGAACCTCATTTGGTTCCTCTACACCCAGCTCTCCAGTCTGTCCAGGTCTCGCTGGGTGGCCACACAGCCTTCAGCTGTATCAGCCAAGCCTCCCAGTTTGGTGTCATCAGCAAACTTGCTGAGTAGACTCTGTCCCCTCATCAATGCCACTGACGAAGATGTTGAACAGCACTAGAACCAGCACTGATCCCTGGGGGATTCCACTGGTTACAGCTCTCCAGGTGGACCTGCCACCATTGATCACCACTCTCTGAACTCTATCTTGTAAGCAGTTCCTAATCCACCTCACTGTCTGCTCTTCCATCCCACACTTCCTGAGCTTGCTCACTAGGATGTCATGGGAGACGATGCCAAAGGCTTTGCTAAAGGTCGAGTTAGACTTACATCCACTGGTCTCCTTGAACCTACCCATTCAGTTATGTCCTCATAGAATGCTAGCAGGTTAATTGATGTGTATAATTAGTACAATGGATTGGTTTGCAGACCAACACCACTGCTATATCTTGTGTGCTGCACTGGGGGTGCAGAAAGCTGCACTTGTGGGGACGAGAGGACAGCACAGGTGATCCTAACCTGACCAACAAGGTATTCCATCCCATAAGAATCATATTTAGTATAAAGCTGAGGGATCACAATGCCTTCAGTGGCCACCATCCAAAGAGGACACTATTTGTTGTGCCTTCAAATTTGATCCATGTGTTCCTAAATAAGAGTTCCAGAACCCAGCTCCTGAATTTGATTCTTGTCTGCTGCTGTGTCTAGTGTGTGACTTTCCTGGTGCTTGCCACATCATGACAGGTGACAGTAACATAATTGTCGTCAGGGGATCTGGTCTGTATTGGTTTTGTATATATTTAATTTTATTATCATTATTTTCATTAAAGTAGTATTAGCTTTATTTTCCAAACTACAAGTCTCTTTTCTTTATTCCCTTTCCCTTCAGGAAAGGAGAGGGTTTAATACAGACAATCTGTCACTAATTTAGTGCCCAGCCCTAGACCTTAACAGACTATAATGATATATCTCTCCAACATCTGAAGGTAACACCCAACATCTGGTCTCCAGCCTTGCCCCAGAGAAGATACCTGCTACAAAGAAAAGTAGGATGTGTCATTTTGCCTTGCTCTAGCTGCTTCCACTCAGCTGACTGCTATTATTTTTGCAGTTGCTAAAATGGTATGGTGTATTCCTTCAAATTTGTGCTGTTTGTCACACTTCCGTAACTTACAAATAATGCAATGTGCCACCTGAAAAAACATACATCATTTGCACTGCTTCCTCCACCCAGAAGCCATTGCAGACACATCCCTTTCTGCTTAATCAAGACCACTTGCAGGGCTGCTCTATTCCTAGCCTTGGACTGCAATAATTCTTGAAAGATTATGCCTCACAGCCATACAGAAAAAGCAGGCAAGATACAAACCAGGCAGGTAAAAATACTCAACCCTGTGAAAGACAAGATCAGCAACAAGAAAACAAGGCTTGGCAGTGTACAAATAAGGCAGCAGCAAGTTTTTTGAGGAAAGAGTTAAAACCATTAAACAAAAAAGTGGAGTAGAACATTCCTGGTCTTAAGTTTTAAAAACACCAGAGATACACAAGACTCTTCAGAGATCTATGCGTACCTGAAGGTTGTTGCAGTAAGCTAGAAACACCTCATCAATGTGCTAAAAGTGGAAAGGTATTCTGTGTTTTCATTGACAAGACCCATGCACCATAGAAACAGTTGCTGAAGAAAGGAAGCCAATGGCTCAGCGCTCCAGATTGGACAGCTGGTAAAAAGAGCAGAAAAAAAAGTTGAATTGAATTGGCAGAAAATGAAGGCCTTCCCTCAAAGGGCCATGTCCTCAGTCCCCAGAAATGCAAAGGCATTTCTTGAGAGAGCTGCTTGCTTTTGAAAATATTAATTTAATCAGGTGAAATTTGGTAAATATTTAAATACAAAACGCAGGAGTGTTCTCATTTCTTTGGATAATACTAAAGCTGAAAAGTTTCAGTGTCCCTAAACCAGCATATCACAGAATGCTAATTTTGCCAGACTTTGCCTCAAACTGAAAGGACAGATCTTTTCAAAATGTCCATCTCTTCTGGGTATGGAAATTCCCACTTCCAGTCAGTTCTCTCATGTGTAACCGGCAAAATCAGACTGTGGTTTGTCCCCACACCTGTTTTCTTTAAGGGCCTCATAGAATTTGTGTTTTTCACTGAGAAAATTTATGCATTTATTATATAATGAAGAGACCTCTTCTGCTGCACCTCGGCAAGACAGCCTTTTTTTGCAGGCTGCAAACAAATAGTCTCTTCTTAAATGCAGTTGCCATCTGCTAAGACTTGAATGTAAACCAACAAAAAGACATTCACAGAATACAACCCCCAAGCAGCATCAATTCCCCCTGACATTATCTCCATTACCTTGACTTCCATTTTCTAACAGCATCAAACTCAAGCCGAGTGCTAAAAGCTGCATCCAGTTTGTAATTAAAACAAGCAAAGGTTTGATTTATCTCGTTCCCTCTGATATAACACCAAACACACTTTAGGAAAACTGCTTTAAAATCACAATATAAATGAGCTCACCAAAAAGTTCAAGATTGCAGCAGAAGGCAGCAATCCATCCCTGCACCCCCTGACCAGACAGCCCAGTGGGAAAGATCAACACCCCAAATCCAGAAACTAAAAGCAACCAGTACTGGAAGCCTCTTGTGTTACAATCTGAACTTCAAGGCCCATGATACTTTGCTCCAGCCAGCACTTTCACTTTTGAAGCTGACATGACAGCAGTATGGTATTGAGTATCAGCAGCAGACTCAACTCAACCCATCTCAAATGAGCGCTACACTTAGATCACAAAATTAAGTAATGAGCTTGCTTTTCAGTTTCATCTTTCCCTTGTTTCATGCTTTTCTCCTCCTCCCAAATAAATGAGCCATGCTCCTAATAAAGTGTTTCAAAGGAAGGCTGGGAAATTTAATAATAAGAACCTTTCTGAAATTAAGTTCAGCAGTGCTTCAAAGAAGGAAAATGCTATTACTTGGTCCTCTGCTTTTCCCCAAAGCAAATTTCAGTCCTTGGAGGACAGAACAAATATAAAGAAGATAATTTACAAATGTTTTATTCAGCAATACGCCTAGTCCAAATAAGAAGCTATAATAGGAATTGACAACTGAGTATTTTAAAGACTCTAGTACAGGAAGAGGAACTGTATATTGCAAAAGAAGAAAGTGTTGCTCTAAACTACCAAATAGGGAGCTTACAATAGGGAACAAACTTACAACAGGGAGCAAACTATTAAACTTGTTAATTTTCATAGGAAATAGAGGGAGAATTAAGAATTGAAAACCCTATGATAATTGCTGGAGTTCCTATCATTGAACAAGTTTCTTAATCTCAGGGTTTTTTTCATTTGCTTCACTGAAGATATAAAAGAATAAAATATCAAGAATTCACCTTAGACTTTTCAAGTCCAAAACCACAAATGAGCAGATATTTGGCAAAGTGGAAACAGACCTTCACCTCTGCTCATGTCTTGTCATAAACAGTTATCAAAATACTCTTGACAATTTAGAAAACTAAAATATATAAATTAAATTGTGAAAACATAAAGCTTGAAAACAAGCCCACTTGAAGACAGGACCTCCACTTCACAGGTATCACTGTCCATCGTATTTGAAAGGTCATGGCAGACTGGTGAAGTTCCTGCTGACTGGAAAATGGCAAACATAACACCTATCTTCAAGAATGGAAAAAAGGATGAACCCTGGGAACTACAGATCAGTCAGTCTCACCTCTGTGCCTGGCAAGATCATGGAGCAGATCTTCCTGAAGCCTCTGCTACAGCAAATGGAAAACAAAGCAGAGGTGATTGGTGGTAACCAGCATGGCTTCACCAAGGGCAAATCATGCCTGACAAATTTGGTGGCTTGTTATGATGAAGTCACAGCAGCAGTGGACAAGGGAAGGGCAGCTGATGTCATCTACCTGGACCGGAGTAAGGCCTTAGACTCTGTCCCATACGACATCCTGGTCACCAAACTGGATAAACACAGACTTGATGGGTGGAGCACTGCTGGATAAGGAATTGGCTGGATGGTGGCATGCAGAGTAGAGATAAAGGGCACAGTGTCCACCTGGAGATTAGTGACAAGTGGTGTCCCTCAGGGGTCAGTGCTGGGACCAGTGCTGTTTAACATCTTTGTCAGTGACAGGGGCAGAGGAATCAGTGCACCCTCAGCAAGTTTGCAGATGACATCAAGCTGTGTGGCACAGTCGACTTGCTGGAGGGCAGGGATCCATCCAGAGGGACCTGGACAGGCTGGAGAGGTGGGCCCAGGCCAACATCATGAAAGGCCAAGTGTAAGGTCCTGCACCTGGGTCGGTGCAATCTCAAGCACAAATCCAGGCTGGATCGTGAGTGGCTGGAGAGCAGCCCTGAGGAAAAGGACCTGGGGGTCTGGGTGGATGAGAAGCTCAACATGAGCCAACAGTGTGCACACACGGCTCAGACAGACAACCGTGTCCTGGGCTGCATTAAGAGAGGCATTACCAGCAGGGCAAGGGAGGTGATTCTCCCCCTTTACTCCGCTCTCGTCAGACCCCACCCGGAGTACTGTGTGCAATTCTTGAGCTCCCAGCACAAGGACGTGGAACTGCTGGAGATAGTCCAGAGGAGGGCCACGAAGATGCTCAGAGGGCTGGAGCACCTCTGCTATGAGGACAGGTTGAGAGAATTGGGGCTTTTCAGCCTGAAGAAGAGAAGGCTTCGAGGAGACCTTATAGTAGCCTTCTAGTACCTGAAGGGGGCCTACAGGAAGGCTGGGGAGGGACTGTTCACAAGGTCTTGTAATGACACGATGAGGGGGAATGGGTTTATGCTGGTGGAGAGAAGAATTAAATGGGATGATAGGAGGAAGTTCTTCACAGTGAGGGTGGTGAGACAATGGAACAGGTTGCCCGGGGACGTTGTGGCTGCTCCCTGCCTGGAGGTATTCAAGGCCAGGTTGGATGAGACCTTGAGCAACCTGCTCTAGTGGGAGGTGTCCCTGCCTACGGCAGGGGGTTGTAACTGGGTGATCTTTGAGGTCACTTCCAACCTAAACCGTTCTATGATTCTATGATTCATTCTATATTCAGAACTGGAAGTATGGTTCAAACAGCCTACATCACACAGATTCAGATTTGAAATATGTAGGCATTGGTCTTTGACTAGGAAAAAAGTCATGTAAACACATGCTCTGGTTTGATGAGTTAAACAGAACTGCCATTGGTCAGAAGATGCACACACCTGTAGCAATCTTGCAGGTTCAGGGTCCACAAGCTTTGTTGAACTTCAACTGTTCCTACCCTTTAATCTAAAAAGGCTCCCCAGTCAACAACCCGACACCTTTAGCAAGCAATGAACTTTTTCCCAACCAGAAGCTGAGAAAGAGTATGTGAAATAAAGTCACATAATTTGTTCAAACTACAAATCCTCTCATGGACTATGTATAAATGAATGCAGCATGTGACTGTGTGAGTTGAACATTGAATATAGGATTGTCTTTCATCACAAAACAGTAATTCCACCAAACCAATGACTTCTATATCAAAAAGGCACTAGATGATTCCTCTGAGCGTTAAAACCCTTTGTGCTTTTCTGTCAGTAGTACCCTTCCATGAGATCATAGGATGGTTGTAGAATGTATAAAAAGTCAGTGATTCCCTAGATTCTGTCACACTGGGCAAAGCTAGCTACAAGCTTTTTAATCATGGTGTAAAATGTAGCACAGCATTTACCGTTAGTAAAAATTAAACTGCTTTGCAGCAGAGTCAGACTGTGCAGTCGAAAAGCCACTTCTAGCCTGCAAAATCTCTACACATTGTTCCCAGCAGAATTCATCAATCACAGTGGTCATCAGCAGGACCAGCTGACTTCTTGGACAGCAGCAAATGCACAGATGGCTTCATCTGTTGACAGACCAAGAATAAGTATCTGGGAGCCCAAGACATGAGACATCCAGAACTGTTTGCTCCAGTCCTTCTCATTGCTCTGCCCAGCAGCAGTAGGTCACTACAAGATCTGAGAGCCAAGGGCCTAAACTCAAGAACAGTATAACTGTCTGCACACCAGTGGGGGACAAATTCAGGAAAAGAGAAGCTAAATCTCCCTTGGTAAAAAAGGCATTTCCCCAGGGCATTTCTCACCACGGCACTATGGGACTTAGACCTATTCCTCACATCACCCTGTGGTGGCACAATGCACAACTCTGCCACCCTGCTACATAGATCAGAGTTATATTACACCTGTCCACTGTACTACTGCAGGAGTCATTTTATAACATGTCTACTATTAAAAAGCAATCTATGTATAAGTGAATTTAATCAAGCAGTCACTGAACAGACATTTCTATAACCCAATTAAGCCACAGAACATTCACAAACTCATACAGATTCAGCCAGATATTATGTCCACCAGAGCAGAGAACTGGTTCAGGAAAATACTTTCAATAGACACTGAGGATACAGAGTGACATATTCAGCGTTCCTCATATAATGCTGGTAGTAAAATCCTTCGGTGAACAGCAACTGAGAATTTGGGCCTCTGAGTTTTGCATGGGGTTATGATGTTAACACACATGTCATGGCTATCTTCCTTGTAAATTGAAAATAGGCTGAGAAATGTTAAGGTTGGATTTGGAGCTTCGAGTTGAAAACCCATTAGGTCTTGTGCAAGTTAGATTTGGATTTTGAAATCTATGCTGATACTGACATTTATAGGCAGGGAACTTGGAAGGTCATTCTGAGAAAAACTGGGAAGAGGGACATGTATCAGAACAAGAAATCTGGATCTAACATCCATTTTTGCAATTTGTATGTTGCCTATCCAACAACAGAAAAGCATTCAGATAGATCAAAGGTACACATTCTGACCCATTTTTCACATGTTGACAAAATCTACCTAGTAATACATATTTTTTCTTCCAAATGGCCAGATTTTCAAAAGTCTGTGAAAAATGTTTAAAGAGATTCTTTCATATTTATAAGGAGAAATGACAGATTGTCACGGGATAGCACTAATTAAATGCAGTATCCCGTGGGTGAGGGGGTCCTAGTGCTCCCCTCGAGGTTCTTTTAGGTCTCGGTCGGCAGAAACAAACACAAATGTTGCTCGAACGCCAGGTGCAACAGTTTAACAACCAGAACTGGGGAAAACAGAGAGGTTACATGCAAAAATAGATCCCGACGCGCCTACAAAATGCC
>VWZI01013911.1:0-11638 GCA_013396835.1 Psilopogon haemacephalus | reverse complement strand
ACAGCAGCACTGTGATGTCACCAGGCACCATAGCACCAGAAGTTCCCAGCCTTCCCAACAGTCAGGAAGCAGGATTTTGGAGTGCTCATGTCCCCCACCTGCCACCTTCCTCTAATCACCATCTCTGCAGGCTCTTCAAAGGCTCTCCCTGGCTGCTGGGTGGGTGGCAGAAGCCTGAAGTGCCTCAGGCACTCTGCAAAGGCTCAGCCTGACCCCGGGAAATGCCTGAGCCACAGACACAGAGGACTGAGTTAGCAGCCCTGGTGAATTCCCCAGCCCCAGGCTGCTGTTGACAGGCAGCATTTCTCAACCCTTCTCCAGAGCATGGTGCTCAGAGAGGCTCTACAAGTCGAGCTGGTTCCTCCCCAGAACTGCAGGGCAGTGGCCAGTGCCACTGCAAATTCCAGTGCCTGCAGGAGTGTCCCAGCCCAGCAAGCCTGCAGGGCTGGAGCGGGGCTGGCACACAGCAGGGTGCTGAGTGCCTGCTTGTGTCCTGCTGAGCCATCCTCTTGGGAGGGTTAGCAGCCTCTGATCTGCCTCAGTCCTGGTGCCCACTGGGCTCCTGGGCACTACTTGGAGCAGCCTGAAGCTGCTCTAATCTTTCCTTGCCATGGCTTGTGCCATGCTGAGCCTCACAACAAAATGATTCTTGGCTCTTGTTGCCTACAGCTAGAGGCTTCTCAGCCAAGGGAAACAGCAAAGCCAAGTCTCAGCTCTGCCCCCTTAGGAGTGATTCCTGCCTCTTCTGTGGCTGATACCTTGGCCCAGGGTCTTCCTAAATTACATGGGGTCAGAAAACCTGAAGAGCTTTGCAGAGCAGCACCTCCACCACACTGGTCCTGTGCTTGCCAGAGTCAGGCTGAAGAACCTCCAGATGCTGACAGATGAACAGACTCTGGATGCAGGCTGACAGTGTCATGTGAGTGAGGAGAGAGGCCTGGGGGACCTCAGAGAGAAAGTCAGAATGCAGGAGGGAAGAGAAGCCAAGCCAAAGGAGCCAAGCTGAGCCCATTGCTTAGGCAGCCCAAGCATGCAGAACGCTGATTCCCAAACTGACACCTTCAGTGCCTGGGAGCCCATTTGCTTACCTCCTCCATGGGTGTTGTTTCCTGCAGTTTCTCTCAGGAAAGGAGGAGATGCTTCTGAAGGCCACTGCCAGCTGCCCTCCACCTTTGCAGAGCAGGAGTCACAGAGGTCAAGGTCAGGCTGGTGTGGCAGGGCCAGGTCCCTGCAGCACAGCTGCTGTGGTGCCAGCAGCTGAGCCATCCCTCTGCTTGGCTCTGCTGCCTTGGCCAGCTGCTGCCCACGGGGATGTCACTTTGCCATGGCTGTGTGAGCAGTTCTGGGGGAGGTGCTGCAGTGTGCTTGGAAATGAAGAACCTTGAGCCAGGGCTCAAAATCTCTATGCCCTGCTCTGGACCTCCTGAAGCAGCCAGGCCTCCTCTGGGCTTTGCTTGCTCTTTATCTTGGGTGAGGAGCTCAGGCTGCAGTGGGCTGTCTGTGCAGCACTGGCTCCTGTGTGCAGCAGGCCCCTGAGAGCCACCAGCCTGGAAGCTGATCCTGCAGCAGAGGCGACAGAGCAGAGCCTGATGAGCCCCCAGAGCTCAGCTGCAGCTGTGCTGTTGTCTTCACCACCCCCAGAAGCAGTTGTGGTTTGGGCTCCACTCTCCAGCAAGCATGCCTTAATTAGCTGCTCTGGCTGAGGCCTCTGCATTTATTCTGGTTGCTCTCTTCCCTTCCCATCAGTGATTTCATGGAGCCTCCTGTGGCTGTCCAGAGCCTGACCACCCGGGGCTGTTGAGGGGACAGTGACAGATCTCTCTGCTTTCCACCCCTTTGCACAAATAAGCAGCATGGTTGAACGTCTCCAGCTGCTTTTCTCAGTGCACTGTGCCCTGCTTTAGCTTCTCCTTCCCCTGCTACTCTGAGGCACCTGCTGCTGCTCCACCTCCTCCTGCACCACGGAACTGCCCAATCTGGCAAACTCTGAGTCAGATCTGAGGGAGGAAAGGGACCCTGCCAACTCCTGCAAGACTTAGCTCAACAGCTGGGCAGAAAGAGGTTGAGCTTCCAGCAGAAACATGGTGGCAGTGATGTTATTCATTAATAATCAGCAGCAGTAATTATTGCTCTGCCCTGATACAGAGCAAAAGGGCAAAGATTCTCTGTTTTCATAAACAAGTTCCCCTCAAACTGCATAGAAAAGGAATCTGTCAAACCCTTTAGGTTTGTTCTTCCTGAGATTCTATATTTGGGGATCATCTTACTGCAGGTTTTGTTGTTTGGTTTTTTTTTTCCTCACCATGTAAATATTTCATTGAAATTCATCCTTGAACCCAAGGGCAAAACTTTTGGGGTGTTTTTTAAATGGGGTTAAAGCAATAAAGGCAAGACAAGGAGAGAAGAGAAGAGAAGAGAAGAGAAGAGAAGAGAAGAGAAGAGAAGAGAAGAGAAGAGAAGAGAAGAGAAGAGAAGAGAAGAGAAGAGAAGAGAAGAGAAGAGAAGAGAAGAGAAGAGAAGAGCTAAGGAAACCCTCAGTGCTGCGAGCCCTGGAGGCTCCACAGAGTCTGGAGCGAGGAATCTGTGCCCAGCTTTGCCGAGGCCGTGGCAGGAGCAGGTTTCCAGAGGTGCCAGAAGGTTTTTCCTTCTCTTACAGGAGGTTAGGAGCAGAAGGTTGGAGATGAGCGAGGGCAGTCTTGGGGCTTCCCCAGGCTGCCGAGAGAGGGGACAAGGCAATGGCTGCAAGAGGCTGCTGCAGCCTTGTGCTTCCCCAGGACCATCCCTACAGACACTGCCTCGGCTGCTTCCCTGGGCCTTGGAGGAGAGATGCGTTGGGGCTCTGTGACAGCACCAAAGTGGCCTCTGGGCTGGGCTCAGGGAAGTGCAAAAAGAATGCTGTGATTGGAGACCACCTCCTGGCTCTCAACCTTAGTGCAAGGAGAAGAATGCTGTGATTGGAGACCACCTCCTGGCTCTCGACCTTAGTGAGCCTTAACTTTCAGGTGCATCCCTCAGGCCACATGCGTGGCCACTGCAGGAGAGCTGCCCAGAAGCAGATGCTGTGTGTAGATTGGATGGGTGCTTTTCCTTGCTCTCCCTGCCCAGAATGGGGACTCCTGTGGCATGTACACTGGGAATCTCTTTCCTAGAAGTGCCATCTGCAGCCACAAATCACCTTCACCAGCCTGCAAGTATGAGACAGCTAAACAGAAAGGAGCCAGGAGCACTGCAAGCTTTCGAAGGTCTCCTGCTGCCAGCATGAGGGAGCAAGACCCAGGACAGCAGAGCAGCACAGCTCTTGACAGTCTGTGTGCCAGCTTGGAGGTGACAGAAGGCTCTCATGTTCATGAGGACTTCTTTTCTGTCACTGTTCTCAGTGCTGATGCAGGAGTGACTGCAGATGAAAAGCCTGAGCTGTCCTAGATACAGACAAGAGAGTCATCCACTGCCTGCTGCCTGCAGAGCTCCTCTGCCCACGCCAGGCTGACTGCAGAGATCTGAAGGTGGTCTGTGTGGCAGCTGTCATGGCATCAAAGCTTCTCTGACGCTTCCCTGCTTGCTGTTTCACTTCTCCCCAGTTTCTTTCCCTGGCTGTTTATCTCCTCCCACCAATCTTTGTGTCAGTTTGAGCCTTCCCATCGTGGCCTGCAGCTTCGGCTGCACCCAAGTGCCCACCTTAGTGTTGTCTTCAGTGGGTGCCCCCCTGAGATGGTTGGAGGTGGGTAGGGCATCTGCACCCTTGAGACCCTTTGGTGTGCTCAGAGGGCAGCTGACATCCCAGATCCCAGGCAGGATGCAAGCTAAACTGGACACCCTTGAAGACCCCGGGAAGAGGCTGGTGACTCTGGCAGCGGCGCTGGATAACCCTCAAGGAGTTCCTTAGTCCAGCTGCTCTCCTGGATGCCTCCTTCACACCCCAGAGCCATCTCCCAATCTCTGCTTCCCTCGGGCTGCCCCTGTGAGCTTTTAGCACTCGCTCGCCTCAGGGTTGTGCTCTTCGATTGCCACCAGCAAGGTCCTCTTCACTTCCCGGCTCCACCTCCCCCTGCCTTGTGCTGAGTTTCCCCTGCCGCTGCCTGGGCGCCTCGGGACGGACTGACCTGGCTGCTGCTCTGCTCGCAGCCGAACGCCCGAGGACCGGAGGGCACCTTGCGGAGGTGTTTGCCTGAGCAGGGGCCAGGCTTGTGTGTGAGCAGGGCGCTGGGCGAAGCCCCGGGGGTGTCCCCGGGCGGTTGGGGCTGTGCACACTCCCGCACGGAGGCCTTAGCGCAGCCCTCCCAGAGCGGATGCTGCGGAGCACCGAAAAGAGGCTGCGAGGATGCCCCAGCTCGGGTGCTTGGTGCAGACCTACCAAAACTGCCGTGAAAGCAGCCAGAAGGACGCTCGGGCGCGCAGAGGCTTGCGGCGCTGCCTTCTCTGAGCAGGGCAGGAGGGGCCCTGCCTCGGAGGATTGGGGATGCAATCTTGAGGGGAGTGATGGGCAGGGATGGAGCTGTGAGGGCCTCGGAGTGGAGAGCTTATGCAGCCTTCTGTTGGCTGTGTCTTCTCCTTGCATCATGCTGGATCCGGAGGTTTACCTGCAGCTCCCCTGTAGGCACCCAGCAGCCGGCGCTGAGGCTCAGGCTCCCCCCTAGTCCCAGCAGGCTGTCACACAGGGGCTGTGAGAGGGCCAGCAGGAGCCTCCACGTTCCAGTGGAGTGCCAGTGAAGGGCTCCAGGCAGGGATTAGACACCTGAGCACTGGGCAAATGGAACCAGCCACCTCCACTGCCACTGCTGGGAGAACTTTGCCTTGTGCCCAGCCACCCAGCCCTTCCCCAGCCCTTCGGCTGCAGCTCACAGCTCACCTCTGCCATCTGGAGAGGAGCCCTCCAGCTCAGGCTGTTTCCTTGCCTGGCAGCTGGGCTGCAGTGACCTTGGTCTGCACAGCCACCCTGGCTGCTGAGAGCTGCCACTGCTCCCTCACGGCTTGTGATGCTCACCTGCTGGGATCAGTGGGTGGTCCCGAGGGAGAACCCTCACAGACCCAGGTTCTCTGGCCATGATGAATCAGGAAGACATCTCCAGTTCTCCTCCCAAGGGGACAAAACACTTGCTGAAAACCTCTGTTTGTTGCCACTAGCAGGGAGAGAGAAGCAGGAATGAATCTCTCTTCTCGACACTTTGTTCTTGCCACTTGGGCTGCAGATCTAAACAGAAATCTGTCAAGAAGGACAAATGGTGCCATAGTCCTCCTCCAGCAGCAGCACACGACTGAGCTGCTGAGTTTTGGAGAGGCAAAGCTCAGTCACAGCAACCATCAAACCATCCCTTCCTCATCCCCTCTGCTGTGCCTGCAGCCTGGGAGCAGGCATGAAAGGGCAGATCTGCACTGCCCGTGGGGGCTGGCAGTGAGGGCATGGCACCTGGACAGGGACTTGGGCCTGCCCCACCCCACCATGCTGGGACAGGTCACCTGCCACTGTGCCCAGCC
The DNA here is from genome assembly GCA_013396835.1 of Psilopogon haemacephalus. Classification (NCBI taxonomy): domain Eukaryota; kingdom Metazoa; phylum Chordata; class Aves; order Piciformes; family Megalaimidae; genus Psilopogon; species Psilopogon haemacephalus. Next base: position 6,166 of record VWZI01013911.1, on the reverse strand, counting down.
TGCTCTGGCTGCTTGCTGCCCTTTGCAGTGGACTGGTAGGGACCTCAGGCTCTGCCCCAAGTCCTTTTGCTAGGCTGTCCTCAGTCCCTTCTTTGGAGACCAGCTGGGGCCTGCTGAGGGACAGTGTGATCTTGTGGGTGGCAGCTGAGAGTGAGGAAGGGCTGATGTGTGAGGTGCAGCCCCCAGCCCCACTTTGGGAGGCTGGAGAGCAGAGGTTAAGGCTCTGGCTGTCATGATAGAAGCCTCTTGGGGCCGGAGCAGGGAGAGGTCAGCTGGGGAGAGAGGGAGCTGAGGGATGGGCAGGTAAGAGCTGAGACTTCCCAGAGAACCAGAAATAACTTTGAGGGGCTGCCCAAGGAGGCCAGAAGAAAAGATGTGAAGTGAGGGAGAGGGCTAAGAACCTGGAGATAAGCCTCTGACTACCCACAGCTGAGCTCCCATCACTTCCTGGGTTCAGCCTCAGCTGTGGTGTGGCACAACACACCATGTGTGCTCCAGCAGCTCACACAGCACCCCAGCCCAGACCCTGTGCTCCCCAAGCCTAGCTCAGCCTGGGAGCTGCTCGGGGGAGCTGGTGCACATGCCTGGTCTGCAGGGAGCCATCCCTGCCACTGCAGCATCATGCTAGCTGGTGCCCCGCAGGCTGGCACACCCCAGCCCACCATGGAGCACTGGTCAGGAGAGTCTGAGAGAGGCTGGCAGCTGGGCAGCATGTGACACCTGTTCCAATCAGCTTTCTCCTCTGTCCCACTCTCTCTGTTTGCACAGAGGCTCTGTCCCTGCTTTCTCTGTCACCGCAGCGCTGCCTGCTCCCGGGAGCAGCAGGCAGGAAGGTGCTTGGCGCACGCAATGCTCTCTGTCGCCTGAGCAGCTGCTCGACTCTCTGCTGCCTCTTGCCAGCCCTGTCTAGATAGCAGCTCCAGGGACAGCCTCTGGAAGCTGCGTCCAGCCCCTCTCGGTCTTGCTGCCAGCTGCTGCTTCTAAGCAGGTGAGAAGGAAGGAGGCAGGCAGAGGAGGAAAGGAGGGGTCTGAGCGGCTGCTCGAAGATGCAGAGCAAAGCCAGCGCTGGAAGGCTGCTGGGGCAAAGCCAAGAGCCACTGCGCACAGAGAGCCTTGGGTCTGCCCTCTCCTCTCACCATGCACTTTTGATTTCTGAGCTCAGCCTGGAGAACGGTGCCAGACGTGTTCTGTGATTTCTCCCCTTTTCCCCTCCAGATGTCCAAACGGATTCTTCGGACAGAGGTGTTTGGAGAAACTGCCTTTGCGATTGTACATGCCAGACCCTAAGCAAAGTATGTGTGAAGACAAAACATGCACCACACTGCCTAAAGCCTGCCAGGCACCACACTGCCTAAAGCCTGCCTGGCACCACAGTGCCTGGACCCTGCCTGGCACCACACTGCCTTGACCCTGCCGAGCACGGCGTGGCCCTAGAGTGCGCTAGGCAGGGACAGCTCTCGCCGCCAGCTGTGGGCTAGGGCTTAGGGCTGCAGGTAAGGGCGAAGGCTGAGCTCAGGTGGCTAGGAGACTGGCAGGGCTCAGAAGGGGCCTCGGTTTGCTCTGTTTGGGTGTCGTTTTGCTATCTTTGTCTCTCTCTCTTTCTGGTTTCTCTCTTCCGGTAGGTGTCCGATCGAATTCACAGGAGACCGGTGTCAGCATTTCGCAATGGTCAGCTTCTCCAGTATGTCTCTTCCTACTTCTCTCTCTCCCTGCTTATCCTAGCTCTGTGTCGTGTCCTTAAAGCAGGTTCTTCTGTTCTCTGGTAGCCCTCTCCCCGTCTTGTGCGCTCCCAGCTCTGCTGTGGCCGTGCCCAAGAGGAGGAGCCTGGGGGCCCCTGTCCCCTCCGGTGTGGTGCAGTGGGGTCTGCTTTCGTTGCTGATGGAGCTGAAGGGTGCTCGCTCTTCTGCAAAACGCAAGCGAGGCACAGAGCTCTGTGGGGCACTGTGTGAGAACAGCCTGTGGCCAGCTGTGTCTGCTGGCAGCACAGCCTCAGCGGGACCATGCGGTGCGGTGGATGCTCCCCCGCGGCTCTTGCGAGCGGTCGGGTGGATGAGTCCCTCTGGGCCAGGGTGGCACTGGCATGCCCGCTGAGGTGAGGCTGTCTTTCTGCTTCCAGAAGCTAATGTGCAGGTGAGATGGCTGCAGGCTGCCTTCCAGGCTGGTCCTGGAGAGCACCTGGAGGAGTAGGACAGGGCAGAGGTGCACACCTGCAGCCCCAGAGGTCACGGACTCAGGGCTTCTCATGCCTCGACCCATACAGGATACAGGCTAAATATGCTGGTTGGGCATCTCAGACTGGGTACTGGATGCAGAGAGGTTCCTGTCTCTCCTAGGGGTTGGACAGCCCTGCTGAGGGATTCTGTCCAGTGGCCAGAGCCCTTGCACTCACTGCTTCCCAGTCTCTACAGGCTGTAGGTCTCCCACGTGGCCTCTCTGAGCTCATTTTGTTCAGGGAAGATAATTTTTCAAGGTCTATATTCAAACAGTGCCTCAGCATCAGCAGGATCCTGCTGTGGGTAAGGGCTGGCCTGAAGGGAGGCACAGTTGCAGTGCAGGGAAGTGGCCTTGGTGCCCCTCTGGTGACCCATCCTGCCTCCCTGCTTGCCCTTTGGACCAACCCAAAGGGTGGTGCTAAAGAGGCTTTTTAAGAAGGAGCCACAACAGAGGCATTGCTTAGCAGGACACAGAGGGGCAACATCTCCAGGTGACTCCTTGACTGCCTGTAGCCAGGGCTCTGTAAGCCATCCTGCAGCTCTCCCCCTGCCCTGGCAAGAGCAGCAGCCTCATTACCATGTGCTAATAGCTGGCACATGCTGGCAAGAGATACCACATCTCCCCTACACACACACACACACACACCCCTTCTGCAGAGCACACAGACAGCAGCTAAAGGGCTTTGTGAGGCCCCCGGAGACAGCTTGATGCTTTTGCATTGCCTTTTGTGCCAAACTGCCTTGCAAAGCCGAAAGCTCCACCAGATGCTTGCAGACTGCAAAGGTCCAAGGCAGCCTGGGTGGAGAGGGCGAAACAGAAGGGTCCTGGCTGGAAAGTTCTGGTTTGGTCTTTACAGAGTCCTGATGCCAAGGGGTTCCCTCTCTCTCCACTTTTAAAGCCCGTGGTGCTGGGCCCTCCAGCTGTGGGTAGCAGCAGGATGCTGGCTCTGTGAGGCTGATCTGAAGCCTGTTTGGTGAGTGCTGTGCCACAGGCTTCAGTGGTACTGCTGCCACAGCACAGCACCAAACCAGAGGTGCAAGGGAGACTCATGTCAGGAAAACGCCTTTACAGAACAGGAGCAAGCAGTGCCTGCTCCTTCCCCAGCCCACAGCATCCTGCTTGTCCTGGGCAGGAGCTCCAGCGAGGTTCCACTCACGTGCCAGAGGAGCAGAGCCAGCACAGGGACGCTTCTGCACTGCTTTAACCGCAGGGCCAGAGCAGAGAGCAGTGAACCATCCCCGCTGCCTGGCTGGGCTGGGGCAGAACACAGCAGGAGAGGACTCCTCTGTGTGTGTATATGTATGTGTGTCTGTCTGTCTGTGTCAGAGTCTGTGTGTGTGTCTGTCTCTGTGTGTCTGTATGTGTCCCTGAGTGTGTCTCTGTGTGTGTCTGTGTGTCAGTGTCTGTGTGTCAGTGTCTGTCTCTGTGTCTCTGTGTGTGTGTCTGTGTGTGTGTCTGTCAGCGTCTCTGTCAGTGTCTGTGTCAGTGTCTGCGTCTGTGTGTCTGTGTGTCTGTGTGTGTGCTGTCTCTGTGTGTCTGTGTGTGTCTCTGTGTGTCTGTGTCTCCGTGTGTGTCTGTGTGTGTGTGTTTGTGTGTCTGTGTGTGTCTGTGTGTCTCTGTGTGTGTCTGTGTGTCAGTGTCTGTGTGTCAGTGTCTGTCTCTGTGTCTCTGTGTGTGTGTCTGTGTGTGTGTCTGTGTGTGTCTGTGTGTCTCTGTGTGTGTCTGTGTGTCAGTGTCTGTGTGTCAGTGTCTGTCTCTGTGTCTCTGTGTGTGTGTCTGTGTGTGTGTCTGTGTGTGTCTGTGTGTCTCTGTGTGTGTCTGTGTGTGTTGTCTGTGTGTGTCTCTGTCAGTGTCTGTGTGTCAGTGTCTGCGTGTCTGTCTGTCTCTGTGTGTCTCTGTGTGTGTGTCTGTGTGTGTCTATGTGTTTCTCTGTGTGTCAGTGTCTGTGTCTGTCTGTGTGTGTGTCTCTGTGTGTGTGTCTCTGTGTGTGTGTGTGTGTGTGTCNAGGAAAACGCCTTTACAGAACAGGAGCAAGCAGTGCCTGCTCCTTCCCCAGCCCACAGCATCCTGCTTGTCCTGGGCAGGAGCTCCAGCGAGGTTCCACTCACGTGCCAGAGGAGCAGAGCCAGCACAGGGACGCTTCTGCACTGCTTTAACCGCAGGGCCAGAGCAGAGAGCAGTGAACCATCCCCGCTGCCTGGCTGGGCTGGGGCAGAACACAGCAGGAGAGGACTCCTCTGTGTGTGTATATGTATGTGTGTCTGTCTGTCTGTGTCAGAGTCTGTGTGTGTGTCTGTCTCTGTGTGTCTGTATGTGTCCCTGAGTGTGTCTCTGTGTGTGTCTGTGTGTCAGTGTCTGTGTGTCAGTGTCTGTCTCTGTGTCTCTGTGTGTGTGTCTGTGTGTGTGTCTGTGTCTGTGTCTCTGTGTGTGTGTGTCTCTGTGTGTCTGTGTGTGTGTGTGTCTCTGTGTGTGTGTCTGTGTCTCTGTGTGTCTGTGTGTGTCAGTGTCTGTGTGTCTCTGTGTGTCTGTGTGTGTGTCTGTGTCTCTGTGTGTCTGTGTGTGTGTCTGTGTGTGTGTCTGTGTCTGTGTCTGTGTCTCTGTGTGTCTGTGTGTGTGTCTGTGTCTCTGTGTGTCTGTGTCTCTGTGTGTCTCTGTGTGTGTGTCTGTGTCTCTGTGTGTCTGTGTCTCTGTGTGTCTCTGTGTGTGTGTCTGTGTCTCTGTGTGTCTCTGTGTGTCAGTGTCTGTGTGTGAGTGTGTTCAGAGCTGATTCCTCTGCCGGGTCCCCGCTGGCAGTGTCAGCAGCAGTGCAGGACAGCAGACCCTGCTGTTGCTGCTACTCCTCAGGGGTGAGGCTGTTCCCTGCAGCGTGGGCTCTGCAGCTGCTTGCTCTCTGCTTTCACCCACAGCCAGGGCACAGGTGAAGCTGCTGTGGCTCTGCCATTCACTGGGTGCTTCCTCCTGGGTGGGCTCTGACAGGTCAAAAGCCCAAACAGCTCAACTGAGGCGCAGGCATTTCCAGTGGGGGGAGAAGAGCTCTGTCCTGATTCGTGTTTTGAGGTGTCTGTGCCAGCCCTTGACAGGCACTGAAACAGTAAATAATGACACCCACACTGCTGCTCTTCAAATGCTCTTGGGCTGTGGTAGCATTCCAGGTCTGCCATCTTCAGAGCCTTGCCCATCAACACGATTCCAGGTCACAACCTAACTCTTAGGAGGTGTGTCCCAGGGCTCAGCTTGGTCTCTGCAGACTGAACCCAATTCCAGATGCAGACCAGCAAAGGTGTGGCAGGCACCTTGCTGAGGTGCTAGAGGCGGTGCAGAGGAGGGCAAGGAGGCTGCAAGGGGCCTGGAGAAGAAATCTGATGAGGAGAGACTGCAGGAGCTGAGGATGGTTGCTGTGAAACAGGAGGCTGAGGGCAGAGCTCGCTGCTGCCTGCTTCCTCCTGGGTGGGCTCTGACAGGTCAAAAGCCCAAACAGCTCAAATGAGGAGCAAGCAGTGCTGCACAGGCTGTGCAGAGGCTGCTGCAGGGCTCTGCTCACAGGCAGTGACAGAACAAGAGGGAATGGCCTCAAGCTGGGACTGGGGAGGTTTAGACTGGACATTAGGAAGAGCTTTTCATGGACTGGATTGTGCTGCCCAGGGAGGTGCTGGAGTCCCCAAGACTGGAGGTGTTTCGAGGTGGTTTGCCTGTGGTGCTTGGGGCTGTGGTTTAGGCTGAGCCTTGCAGGGTAGGGGCAGGCTTGGTGCTCCTGAGTGGCTTTGCCAGCTGGAATGGTTCTGGAATTCTGTGAATTTGGGGCAGAGATGGAGCAGCATCCCCATGTGGTGCCAGAGGTTCTGCATCTTGCTGCTGGGAGCAGCTTTCTCTCTTGTAATTTTAAACCCTGGTTCAGCTTTGGTTCAGAGGCAGTGCCCATGGTCTGTAGAGCTCAGGTCACAGTGCCCATGGT
>VWZI01013910.1:49121-71927 GCA_013396835.1 Psilopogon haemacephalus | reverse complement strand
TTTTTTTTTTTTTTGCTTTTAAAGGATTTTAAAAATTTCAGGATAAACCAAAAGCTTTTGGATGTTTGAAGTGACCCCAGCTGGGTTACTTCAAAGTGGGTCACAGCGAGCAGGACTCTGTGGTCTCACCATGAGAGTGATGAGAGGCTGGAATGGGTTGCCCCTGCAGGGAGGTGTTTGGGGCCAGATCCCTGGAGGTGTTTTTGGCCAGGCTGGCAGAGGCTGTGGGCAGCCTGCTCTAGGGTAGGGTGTCCCTGGGCATGGCAGGGGGGTTGGAACTGGCTGATCCTTGTGGTCCATTCCAACCCTGCTTCATTCTATGCCTCCTGGCATGTGGCACGCACAGGTCTCTGACTCTGCAGTGGTGGAGCAGGGGCTGGGAGCTGCTGCTGAGTTTCCTTGATGCAAGAGGCTGCTGGTGAGTGGATGTCTCATCTCCTGTCGTGGCCCTGGGCTCTCCAGGAACGTCTGCCCTGTTAGTCACTTGGGCAAGCCGTGTGCCTGCTGCAGCTTGGTGCTTTCTGCTGTTACTGAGATGTTTCTGTTACCATGGCAGTGATGCCAGCTTTGCGTGCCGCCGCTGCTGGGAACGCGGCCACTTCCTTGGCAAGAGAAAGTCCCTTCCAAGCCCTGACCTTCTACGAGGCTGAGGGCTGGAGTGCTCCAGGAGGCTGCTCCAAGGGTTGCTTCCCAGGACCTTCCCTTCGGGCCAGCCCCCTCTGTGCGTTTGCGAGTTGCATCGCTGCAGACGTGCGAGGTGCGGGAGCTTTGCCGCTCACCCAAGGGGTGGTGTAAAGGATTTCTCGGTCACAAGTGATCCAGGGACCTTGGTTTTGAGCCCCTCTGCACGACGGCAGCCGGCAAACAGCTTTGCGTGCTGCCTTTGCTCGGTGGCTGGGTTGTCAGCCCTTTTTACTCTGCCCTTTCGCAACACATCTGCCGTAAAATCCCCCCAGGGAGGGGGCTGGGAGTTGTCTGGAAGGCTTGTCGGGGAGAGGACCCCCTTCCCTGCTCCCAGCGGGCTCCCAAGTGCTGCAGAACAGGAAAAAGATTTAGTTGTTGCGAGAGTGCCCCGGGGCGGTCAGTTCCCATTTCGCTCTCTGAGCTCATCCGCAGGCTGGCGCAGCTCAGAAATTCCTGCTTCCCCTTTTCCCTCTTCCTTCCCAGAGCGCTGCTCTTTCGTGGAGGATATTTTCATGCTGGCAGGTAGGTGAGAGCCTCCCTCGGGCGGGCTGCCAGGGGAAAGCCGAGCCTGAGCGATTGGCTTCCACCAGGAGCTGGTCCGACTCACGCCAGGATCCCTGCTGATGCCATCAGATCTGTTCTGATGAGCTGGTTCCAGCCCTCCCCCAGGTCCAGCGGGTGAGGCAATCAGTGGCCAAGGTTGCACACACAACTTAAAACCCTGAGATGAGAAGGTGCCTGGGTTGTCCCCCTGCCCTGATGCCATTGTTCTCCTCCTTGCCCTTGGATGAGGGTCACTCTGTTGCCTCCCTCTGGAGAAGGGACCTGGGAGTGCTGGTGGAGAACATCCATGGGGCAAGAGGGCCAATGGGGTCCTGGGAGGCATTAAGAAGAGTGTGCCCAGCAGATCAAGGGAGGTTCTCTTCCCTCTCTACTCTGCCCTAAGGAGACCTTATCTTAAGTACTGCCTTCAGGTTTGGGCTCCTCAGTTGAAGAGGGACAGGGATCTGCTGGAGAGGGCCCAAGGAAGGGCTATGAGGATGCTGAGGGGACTGGATGAGGAGAGGCTGAGGGGCCTGGGGCTGCTTAGTCTGCAGAAGAGAAGACTGAGAGGGGATTGAATCAATGTTTATAAATATCTGAGGGCTGGGGGTCAGGAGGGGGGTACAGGCTCTGCTCACTTACTCCCTGCCATAGGACAAGGAGCAATGGATGGAAGCTGCAGCACAGGAGGTTGCAGCTCAACACGAGGGACAACTTCTTGACTGGAAGGGTCCCAGAGCACTGACACGGGCTGCCCAGAGAGGTTGTGGAGTCTCCTTCTGTGGAGCCTTTCCAGGCCTGTCTGGATGCATTCCTGTGTGCCCTGAGCTAGATTGTCTGGTCCTGCTCTGGCAGAGGGTTTGAACTGGATGATCTCTTTGGTGTCCTTCCAACCCCTAACGTCCTGTGAGCCTCTGCTTTGCACATGACCATTGACAGCATGGAAGAAGGTCAAGGGATGCTCACTCAGAACCATGAAGAGGTCTGCAGTGCAGCACCCTCATAATACAGCATTTCCCTCCCATTCCTGCATCACTCCAGCATCCTTCCTCCACCAGCCTGGAGTTGTAGCCAGTTGTAGCCCCTGAGTATTTCTTGCCTCTTGGCACCTGGCTGACCTGTCTTGGGCAGGACTTCAGTTACCAACAGGAAAAAAAAAAACCTAAAACAACAAAACAACCAAACCCAAACCAGCCCCAAAAGAAATCCCTTCTTCTCATCTGCAATTTGCATAATGAAGTAACAGCTCCTTGCCTCTTTTTCCTCCTTTCCTCACCCAGCCTGGGTGTAGCACCAGGCTCCCTGGGAATGCTTGCTGGGGCCACTTCCTCTGCTCCCAGCAAAATTTGGAGCTACCACCACCACCAGCAGCAGCAGGGAAGTGGGAGAGGAAGGCAGAGAAGGACAATTTGCTGCTGCCCTCCAGCGCCTCACTGAGGGTCACTGGGACCTGCTGCGGATTTGGACCTGCCTTTTAGCTGTTTCCCTGCGGGAGGAGGGAGGCAGGCTGGGTGCATTTGGGGGTGGTTTCAGCAATGCTTGGGCGTGCAATCCTCTGACTAGCCTGGGCATAGGAGGCATTTGCCTAGCCCTCCCCTGATAACGGAGAGCTGCTCAAGTTGCAGCTTGGTTATCAATAAATTACTCCCCCGGCAGAGCTGTGAGCACAGCCCTGGCCCACAGGCAGTGCACACAGGAGGTGCACCCACAGCAGGCAGCTTGCTGCTCCCACCAGGGCATCGTGGCTGCCTAAGGGGTTGTGTCTCTTTGCCACATTCATACCCTCTGAACCCATCCGTTCTTTCCCTCCTGGGTATAAAGAGTCCAAGAAGTCTTTTTACCTACTTTTATGTTTGTTTGTTTGTTTGCAGACCCTTCCAGAGGGGTCACAGGAACAACCCAAGCAGCCTCAGAGCCAATGGTGTGGTGAGCCAGCCTGGAGACTGCACTGAGCCAGCCTGGGGGCTGCACTGAGCCAGCCTGGGGGTTGCACTGAGCCAGCCTGGGGGGTTGCACTGAGCCAGCCTGGGGGGTTGCACTGAGCCAGCCTGGGGGTTGCACGGAGCCAGCCTGGAGGTTGCACTGAGCCAACCTGGGAGTTGCACTGAGCCAGCCTGGAGGTTGCACATCGACTCGACAGCATGGCCCAGATGGCAAATTCTGGCTCTCTGGGGACAGTCTGGATCTGGAACATTGGTATGAGAGCCCATCTGGGCTGCTTGAGGACTTTGGCTGCATCAGTGTTGCTCAGCAGCAATTGCTTGTGGCAGGATAACCACAGACTTTGCTGGGGTGGCCAAAACGTCCCTGCTGCCACTGGGCTGGTGGGGTTTAAAGGTTTGAGTGATACTTCTGTCCTCCTGGACTCTCCCTACTGATCATCTAAGTCACTAAGTGACTTCTCCTGAGAGCTGGCACCCCAAAGCCCTGCCCTCCTGTGCCTGTCCAGTCTCCAAACACCAGGGACATGCTGATGGAGGCAACTGCCCACCTGCCTGAGGAGCAAGCCTGTGTGCAGAGCTCCTCATAACTCATGGCTGAAGGCCCCATGTACCAGGAGAGCCTTGCTAACTTCCTCAGCCACCTTACATCTACTAACCCACCGCATCCTAATGCCACAAGCCCCGGGGCTGCTCGGACCGCTGGCATCCCAAGGGGGTGATGCCACTCAGCTTCCCACATCCCAACACCTTCACGATGAGCAGCCTCTATCCAGGAGGGTTTGACAGTGTGACTTCACCCTGGGGAAGCCCCCTGAGCCTGGTGTTTGGAGGATGGATCCCTTCCCACCCCCTGCAATGGTCCCTCCTTTCGGTCACGTCCTTCTTCCCGGATGGAAAAAACTCTGCAGTGATGCCAAGACTCCTTCCCGCCTCCCTGAGTTTGGGAAACACCTGGGAGTGAAGGAGCTGGTCCCTTTCACTCCCTCATTAATTCAGTCAATTACAGAGGGAAAACAGGTGCTGGGAAAAGCAAGAAAAACCCCAAAAAGTTAAGCCAGGAAGCTATTTCCTCCCAATGCCTGGATAAAAAGCCACACTCCTCGGAGCTCTTGCAGGGCAAACGTCAGCGGCGCAGGGGAATTCACCTCCAAGAAGCAGGTAAAACAACTGAGGGCAGCTTTTTGCTCCTCTTTCTTTCCCTCTATTCTTGCAATTTTTGTTTTTCCCCATTGGTAAGCTTCATTTTCAGCACTTTGCATTTGAAGCTGGCTGGAACTGAAGGATCCCATGTTGGGATCTTGCTGCTTTTGGCTGCTCTTATCTCCTGCTGCTTCTCAGCCAGAGGACTTCAGATTGCCTCTAATAATTTCTGCTCCTCTTTCTTTCCCTCTATTCTTGCAATTTTTGTTTTTCCCCATTGGTAAGCTTCATTTTCAGCACTTTGCATTTGAAGCTGGCTGGATCTGAAGGATGCAGTGTTGGGATCTTGCTGCTTTCAGCTGCACTTAATCTCCTGCTGCCTTCCAGCCAGGGGACTTCAGATTGCCTCTAATCATTTTTCTGATGAAGATTCCTCAGAAGGACTTTGTCTATTTCCATGCAGCCTTTTTAGTGGCTTTTTATTGCCTTTCTCTTTCTTTTTCATTTCTTTTGGGAGCTTTTGTCATACGCATTGGCTTCATTTGGTTTGGGTTTGGGTTTCAGTTTGGTTTGGGGTTCAATTTGATTTGTGGTTCAATTTAGCTTGGGTTTCAGTTTGCTTTGGGGTTCAGTTTAATTTGAGGTTCAGTTTGATTTGGATTCAATTTGTTCTCAGGTTCGATTTGATTCGAGGTTCAGTTTGATTTGGGCTTCAATTCGGTTTAGGTTGGTTTGGGTTTAGTTTGTTTCAGGGGGTGGTTTGGGTTGAGGTTCAATTTGATTAGGGTAAATTCTGGTTTCATTTGATTTGGGGTTGGTTTGGATTTAATTTGGTTTGGGCTTAATTTAGTCTGGGGTTAGTTTGGTTTAATTTGGTTTTGATTTGGTTTGGGGTTGGTTTGGGTTTCATTTGGTTTTGATTTGGTTTGGGCTTGTTTTGGGTTTAATTTGGTTCAGATTTAATTTGTGCTGGGGTTGGTTTGGGCTGGTTTAGGTTTGGTTTGGGATTGATTTGGTTCCAGGTTTGGTTTGGATTTGGTTCTGATTTGTTTCAGGGTTGGCTTTGGGTTTGATTTATCTTCTGCTAAATATTTGGTTACATATTTGGGTTTACTCTCTTGCAAACAGGGGGAGGGAAAAGAGAGCTGGGGAAGAGCTGCTGCTCAGAGTAGGCTTTTTAATGCATGTGTACATCTACAAGGGCTAAATAAATCTGGTCATTTCCAGAAGCATCACAAATGGTTATTGAGGAGGAATTTCAAGGCAATGTTATCTTTCTCAGGCAGGTCTTGCAGGCATCTGGCTGTGTTTGCACCCCAGGGCAGCATGAAGGGATCCCATTTGCTCCTCTGCCTCCTCTCCCTGACTTGCTGCTTGAATTTGATGGCAACAGTTGGGAACAAAATTTTCCACTTTGGACCCTGCAGAGTTTCCATGAGCATGACTGAGATCAGGTCTGGCTTCAACACAATTAAAGCCAACATTGTAAGTAGGCTCTGGGCTCCTGTGGAGCTGAACAAGCTCACTGGCTGCCTGCTCCTGAAGCTCATCTGGAGCCAGCAAGTCCATCAGCATCTTTCTCTTTGTCTTCTCCTGTGCAGCAAGCCAGAGACCCCATCAGAAACCTCAGCATCTTGTCTTACCCCCATTCTCTTCACAAGGTTAAGGTAGGTGTGCTTATCATGGCTCCAGCCAGCATCCTGCACTGGAGAATCCAAGGAGGTCCCTTCCCACCCCTACCATTTCCCAGGATCACAGATCAAAGGATGTTAGGGGTTGGAAGGGACCCTAAGAGATCATTGAGTCCAACCCCCCTGCCAGAGCAGGACCAGACAATCTAGCTCAGGGCACAGAGCAACACATCCAGACAGGCCCTGAAAGGCTCCAGACAAGGAGACTCCACAACCTCCCTGGGCAGCCTGTGCCATTCCTCTGGGAGCCTTACAAGTAAAGAAGTTGCCTCTTGTGTTGAGCTGCAACCTCCTGTGCTGCAGCTTCCATCCATTGCTCCTTGTCCTATGGCAGGGAGCAGTGAGCAGAGCCTGTCCCCCACCTTCCTGACCCCCAGCCCTCAGATAGTTACAAACATTGATTCAATCCCCTCTCAGTCTTCTCTTCTGCAGACTAAGCAGCCCCAGGTCCCTCAGCCTCTCCTCATTAGGCAGTGCTGCAGTCCCCTCAGCATCTTCATATCCTTCCCTTGGACTGTTTCAGGTCCCTCTTCAACTGGGGACCCCAGAACTGAACAGAGTATTCCAGGTGAGGTCTCAGCAGGGCAGAGTAGGGATGATTCTGTGACCATTCCTCCAGTCAGAGAGGCATAGAATGCACTGTGTTGAAAGGGACCTCTAGAGGCCATCTAGTCCAGCAAGCAGGGACTTCTCCATGGAGCTCAGCTTGCTCAGAGTCCCATCAACTGTGCAGTTCTGGAGACCTCAACACAAGCAGGACATGGAACTCTTGGAGCCAGTCTAGAGGAGGCTACCAAGATGCTGAGAGGGCTGCAGCAGCTCTGCTATGAGGAAAGGTTGAGAGAGTTGGGGCTCTGCAGCCTGGAGAAGAGAAGGCTGCCAGGAGACCTTGGAGTGGCCTTGGAGGATCTGAAGGGGGCTACAGGAGGGCTGTGGAGGGACTATTGACAAGGTCTGGTAATGACAGGATGAGGAGAAATGGGTTTGAACTGGCAGAGGGGAGCTTGAAATGGAATGTTGGGAGGAAGTTCTTTACAGTGAGGGTGGTGAGACACTGGCATAGGTTGCCCAGGGAGGCTGTGGAGCACAGAATCACCAAATGTGATCTTTGAAGATCCCATTCTGTGCTTCTCTGCTCTACCACCTCCCTGGAGGTGTTCAATGCCAGGCTGGATGAGTCCTTGTGTGACCTTTTCTAGTGGGAAGTGTCCCTGCCTGTGGCACAGGAGGGTTGGAACTGGCTGAGCTCTGAGCTCCCTTCCAACCTAACCCATTCTGTGATTCTGTGATCAAGCCTGACCTTGAATGAGAGCTTGAGCTAACCATCCTGGAAGGGTTGATGGCTCCAGCTTGCAAGGCCTTTGGAAGCCCTTCTCACACAGGCAATGCCTTGCTTCAGCCTTCAGACAGGTGCTGCATCAGCCACCAGCTCTGCAGCTTCTACGTGGACAAAGTCTTCAGGCACTGCAGGACAGAGGATTCCTATGTCAACCGAAAGATCAGCAGCATAGCCAACTCCTTCCTCAGCATCAGGAGGAACCTCCAGCAGTGTGTAAGTCTGGCCTGTGGCTACACTTCAGTTTCTGGATTGAGTATTGGCCACTACAAGGTTGAGGAGACCTTGTGGTAGCCTTCCAATATCTGAAGGGGCTCTACAGGAGGGCTGGGGAGGGACTATTGACAAGGTCACCTCCCGCCAGACCCAGGTTGCTCAAGGTCTCATCCAACCTGGTTTTGAACACCTCCAGGGAGGGAGCAGCCACAGCCTCCCTGAGCAGCCTGTGCCAGTGTCTCACCACTCTGGCTATAAAGAATTTCTTCCCAATCTCCAGCCTCCACCTCCCCTCTCCCAGCTCAAAGCCATTCCCTCTCATCCTGTCACCACAAGCCCTTGCCAAAAGTCCCTCCCCTGCTCTGCTGTAGCCCCCTCAGGTACTGGAAGCTTATCCTGGAGCCTTCTCTTCTCCAATGAATTCTCTCTTACCTTTCCAGCACGAGCAGAACAAGTGTGTGTGTGGCCAAGAATCCCTGGAGAAGTTGAAGCAGATCCTTGTGAACTATGAGGGGGTAAGCTGGGGGTGAAGTCTTGGAATTGACACAGCACTTCAGCTCCTCTTTCATGGAATCAGTCAGGGCTGGAAGGGACCACAAGGAACAGCCAGCTCCAACCTCCCTGCCATGCCCAGGGACACCCTACCCTAGAGCAGGCTGCCCACAGCCTCTGCCAGCCTGGCCAAAAACACCTCCAGGGATGTGACCCCAACCCATTCCAGGCTCTCACCACTCTCATGCTCAACAACTTCCTCCTCACCTCCAGGCTCAATCTCCCCACCTCCAGCTTTGCTCCATTCCCCCCAGTCCTGTCACTCCCTCATAGCCTAAAAAAATCCCTCCCCAGCTTTTTTGTAGTCCCCTTCAGATCCTGCAAGGCCACAAGAAGGTCCCCTGGGAGCCTCCTCTTCTCCAGCCTGCACAGCCCCAACTCTTTCAGGCTGTGCTCACAGCAGAGCTGCTGCAGCCCTCTGAGCATCCTCGGGGCCCTTCTCTGCACACCTCCAGCATCTCCACATCCCTCTTGCCCCAGGGGCTCCAGCACTGGATGCACTACTCCAGGTGGGCTCTCAGCAGAGCACAGCAGAGGGGCAGAATCCCCTCCCTGGCCCTGCTGCCCACACTGCTCCTGCTGCAGCCCAGCCTCTGCTTGGCTCTCTGGGCTGCAAGTGCACACTGCTGCCTCATCTTCAGCTTCTCCTCCACCAGCACCCCCAAGTCCCTCTCCTCAGGGCTGCTCTCCAGCCAGTCCCTGCCCATCCTGGATTGGTGCTTGGCATTGCCTCGACCCAGCTGCCAGTCTCCATGGGGTGGTGCTCACTGCCCTGTGCTCACAGCTTGTTCCTTCACCTCCTTGCAGCTGAATGTCACAGCAGCAGCCATGAAATCCCTGGGTGAGTTGGACATCCTGCTGGACTGGATGGAGAAGGAGAGCAGAAGGCGTTAATGAGCCACCAGTGGACAGGGCTAAGGGAGCTGCTGGGACACTGCAGCAGGAGGATGTCCTGTCCCAGTGCAGCTCCTCCCAGATTGCAGCTGTGTTCAGCCAGACACGGAGGGGTTCTGCTAGCCAGGCACAGTGGTGAGTCCTGCATTAGGCTGGGAGTGTGGAGCTGAGTCAATTCTGCCCCTGCTTTGCTGACTTCTGCCAAAGGTTGCTCTCCGAGGGACCACAGAACCACACAGACTGAAGCAGGTTGGAAAAGACCTCCAGGACCATCGAGTCCAACCTATCACCTGACCCTCCTAATTAATTAAACCAGAATCACACAGAATTAAGCAGATTGGAAAAAAGACTTTTAGGATCATTGAGCCCAACCTATCACCTAATTAACTAACCTAGAATCACAGATTTGAGCAGATTGGAAAAGACCTCTAGGATCATTGAGCCCAACCTATCTCCTAGCTCTTATAAATAACTAACCCAGAATCACACAGACTTAAGCAGGTTGGAAAAGACCTCCAGGACCATCGAGTCCAACCTATCACCTGACCCTCCTAATTAATTAAAACAGAATCACACAGACTTAAGCAGGTTGGAAAAGACCTCCAGGACCATCGAGTCCAACCTATCACCTGACCCTCCTAATTAATTAAAACAGAATCACACAGACTTAAGCAGGTTGGAAAAAGACTTTCAGGATCATTGAGCCCAACCTATCACCTACCCCCTTCTAATTAACTAAGCCATGGCACTAAGTGCCTCATGCAGCCTCCTCTTCAACACCTCCAGGGATGGGGACTCCACCACCTCCCTGGGCAGCCCATCCCAATGCCATAGGCAAGGAGAGTAGAGGGCTTCTGAGTGGATCCTTCTGCTGATCATGGTGGGTCTGGATCACAGCTTGAGAGAGCAGTGTGGGCTCTATTCCACCTGGGCTGCTGCTGGCAGCTTTCCTTGCTCTGATCTCACCCATCTGATTTCATGGATTTCAGCGCCCAGGTCAGAGGGTTGCATGCCTCAGCCCATGCTTGTTTTATGGCTTTCCTGTCAGACCAGGTTTACACCTTCCCACCCACTGCACAGCAGGAAAGCTGGCAGGATGCTCAGCCCACCCACATCCCTTGGCCCCCCTGTGCCTCTCCTGCCACTGGGGCTGATCCCTGCTGCTCCTAGAGCAGCATCAGGAGGAGCGGAGCTGAGGGAAGGATGCCAGCAGGCAGCTGGGGAGGAAGAGGATGTGCAAAGGGAGAGCAGAAGGGGTTTTCTCCTCTCAGAAATTGCCAAACCTTCGAGCTCTCCTGCAGCTTGGTGACTGCTCCCCCTCAGGGACACTTCCCAGGCTCACTCCTTTCCTATATTGCACCAGAACCATTCATTCACTTCCAGCAACTCGAGGCAGGCACAGACCTGCCCTGGCCCCTCCACACCTTTCCTCATCCCCAAACCCCTTCCCACCCTGATGCTCCTCATCCTCTGCATTTGCTGGCTTGCTGGCAGGGCTGCACACATCCAGCACAAGCTCAAGAATTTGGGGTTCTCTGAGCAGCTTCTACCCTTTGTCTCCCGACCAGCTCTGGTCCTGCCAGGCTGGCACCAGCTCATCCTCCTCCTGGTGTGGCACCAGCTTATCCCCTTCATGGAAAATTGCTTCTCTGACTCCTCCCAGCTTGGATGAGTGACCTGTTCTAGTGGGAGGTGTCCCTGCCTATGGCACAGGGTGGGTTGGAACTGGCTGAGCTTGGAGGTCCCTTCCAACCTAAGCCATTCTATGATTCTCCATCACTGCTGCTTCCCTGCACCACTTTGTCAGCAGGACTCTGAGCTTTCTGTCCCCACCTCTGCCTGCCTGAGAGCAGAGTTGTGCTGCTGCTTGGGAATCCACCCAGCAGCAGGTTGTTTTTCCCCTGTTCAGTCACCCACTCTCCCAAAAGAGACCAAGAGACACCATTTCATTGCAGCCAGCCTCATTTCCACTTGGATGAATGCAAAGTCAACCCCGAGGGAACTGATGAGAGTGAGGTGTGCTCAGGTTTATTTAAGTTGCAGGGTGGAGCTCCAAGGGCACCCTCAGCAGGGTGGCTTGTGGCAGAGGAGCAGGAATTGGGCTCAGTTGTTCCATCTCCAGGTCAGGAGCCCTTCCAACCCCTGACATCCTGTGACCCTCCCCCTACCCTGAGGGTGCCTCTTTGGGTGCCCTCTTCCCCATGCCCTCCCATGGACTCTGAGCCCCCTGCTCTGCTGAAGCCAGTGATGGTCTCTATTGCTTGTGCACAAAGCTCCTCCAGGCCATGTCTGGTCCCTAGGTATGGTCCTCTGGAGGGGGAAGTTTAGAGGAATCCTGCCATTTCCCAGCCCAACCTGCTCACTCAGAGCCACAGCTCCAGCCCAGCTACCCTCTTTGGCATCAGCCAATTCCTCCTAAATCCCTGCTCAAAGCTGAATGGAAGCAAGGCGGGGGTGGGGAAGGTAAATCTCTAGCTATTGCTCTGCTGAAGCCAGTGATGGTCTCTATTGCTTGTGCATAAAGCTCCTCCAGGCCATGTTTTGTCCCTAAGTATGGTCCTCTGGAGGGGGAAGCTTAGAGGAATCCAAAGCAAGAAGCTGTTCTAGAGGGTTTTCAGTTGCCTTTAGAAGGAAAAAAATATAACAGTTCTGGAATGTGCCTCCTGGCCCCTGAGAGCTCCCCTGAGTTGGAAAGGCACTGGTGGGGGGCTCCTGCCATTTCCCAGCCCAACCTGCTCACTCAGAGCCACAGCTCCAGCCCAGCTGCCCTCTTTGGCATCAGCCAGTTCCTCCTAAATCCCTGCTGAAAGCTGAACGGAAGCAAAGGAGAAAGGGGAGGGGAAAGGATGAAGCTATAGCAAATTGTGGTAGTGATAAACAGAGCTGCTTGCTGAGGGCTTGCTCTGATCCTCCAGGCAGAGCCCAGTCCCAGCTGTTGTCACCCCTCTTGCTCCTTTCCCTTCAGATCTGCCCCTGCCAGGTTGGAGGGGCCACCTCTGGGGCAGCACTGTGCTCCCTGGGGTCACCCTGGGTGACGGTGCCAGAGGTGAGGAGGAAGGTGGAGTAGGCGATGTCAGCATCCTCCTTGGAGCTCTAGGGAAGGATAGAAGGACACTGTTAGGTGGTCTGGGATGGACAGTGGCATGTGGAGGGGAAAGGGCAGGGGTCTGTGGGCTGTGAGCTTCCTAGGATGGGATTCAAGTGGGACAATCCAGGATGTCATGCTGGTGCTGATGGGAGAGCCTTAGCTGCCCAGGGGGGTGGTGGTGGAGTCCTCATCCCTGGAGGTGTTCAAGAAACCTGTTAGCTTGCGGACATGGTTTAGTGGCCATGAGGGTGTTGGGTTGGTGGTTGGACCTGATGGTTTCAGAGGTCTTCTCCAGCCAAAGCAAGGGGTGAGGGGAAGACAGGTCCACAGGAGCAAGTCACAGCCCTTGCAGTGGCAGAGACCTCCTAGGATGGAGAGCACCTAGGTACAAATAAAAACCTATGGATGGAGAGGACCTAGGTACAAATAAAGCCTCATGGATGGAGAGCACCTAGGTACAAATAAAGCCCCATGGATGGAGAACAGAGCACCTAGGCACAAATAAAGACCCATGGATGGAGAAGACCCAGGTACAAATAAAACCCTATGGGTGGAGAGCACCTTGGATGGAGAGCACCTAGGTACAAATAAAAGCCCATGGATGGAGAGCACCTGGGTAGAAATAAGGCCTTATGGGTGGAGAGTACCTAGAATGGAGAGCACCTGGATATAAATAAGGCCCCATGGACCAAGCAGCTCCTTTGGCAGAAGCTGGAGGGCTGTGGTGCCACCTCCCAGGTCAGTGAGCTTTCTCCTGCCTTCTCACCCTTTTTGCCTTCTTTGTTTCGGCAGCACTTTCCGGGGTGACCTCGGTGGTGATGAACTCTGCAGGGAGAGGAGGAGAGGTGTCAGGGGGTGGGCACCAGTGGTGGGCAAGCTGTGGCTTCTTGCAGGGTCCTCCTGCAAGCCTCTCCCCAGCCCAGGAGGCAGCAACTCACCATCCCCTCCAATCTGGGTCTCCTCATTCTCCTTCACACAGGCGTTGTTGGTCGCCACGTATCCCTTCACACTCTCAAAGTCTGACATGCTGATGTTGGTCCTGTAGCTGCCAACAGACACCAGCTCTGGGAAGAGGGAGGAGAAACATGGGAAACAGCTTCTGGGATAAATGCACCACACAAAACTGGCTGGAGCTGGTGCCAGAGCATCGGCATCTGAGCTACTTCTGTGTGGTGCCACATGGAAAGCCCAGGGAGGGATGCAGGAGTGGCCTCTGCCTGAGCCCAGAGAGGGATGGAGGAATGGGCTCAGGCTGAGCCCAGCCAGGGAGGGATGGAGGAATGGGCTGTGCCTGAGCCCAGCCAGGGAGGGATGGAGGAATGGGCTCAGGCTGAGCCCAGCCAGGGAGGGATGGAGGAATGGGCTGTGCCTGAGCCCAGACAGGGATGGAGGAATGGCCTCTGCCTGAGCCCAGACAGGGATGGAGGAATGGGCTCTGACTGAGCCCACAGAGGGGTTGGCCTCTGTCTCAGCCCAGATACTCTCTACACTGGGTGTTTGAGCCACAAAGATAGGGTTAATGGGAGAAATAGGGTCCCTTGGGTACTAAGGAAGCTGCAGAGACTGTGGCATGCATGAGAAGGTTCCATCTTCAGCTGGTTGCTGTGGTAGTTGGGTTGTGGTTGGACTTGATGATCTTAAAGGTCCTTTCAATGAGTCTATGATTTGTCTTCATAGAATGGTTTAGGTGGGAAGGGACCTCAGAGATCATCTCCTCCAACCTCCCTGTTATGGGCAGGGTTGTCTCTCAGCTAGGCTTGGTTGCTGACATCTCTGGAGGGGCTGGGAGAGGACTCACCAGATCTCTTCAGCTGCCTGTACTTGAAGACGGCGAAAGCTGTCACCAGGACCAGGAGCACTGCACCAGCAAGGCTCAGGCTTAACACAAGAGTGGTGGAGCCTTGGCTTTGGTCAGGGCTGGAATGGAAGAGAAGAAGATAGAATCACACAGAAACATGCAGGCTGGCAAAGCCCCTCAGGGTCACCAAGTCCAACCTAGAGCCCTGCTCTGCAAGATTCACCTGAAACCATAGCCCCAAGCACCACATCCAAACCACCCTGAAACACAGCCAGGGTGGGTTTACTCCACCACCTCCCTGGGCAGCTCAGTCCCTGACCACTCTCTTCAGGAAAAAAACTTTTTGCTGATGTCCAATCTAAACCTCCCCAGCCTCAGCTTGAGGCCATTCCCCCTTGTTCTGTCTCCGATTCCCTGTGAGCAGAGCCCAGCAGCAGCCTCTCCACAACCTCCCTTCAGGTAGCTGCAGAGGGCAATGAGGTCTGCCCTGAGCCTCCTCTTCTGCAGGCTGCACACCCCCAGCTCCCTCAGCCTCTCCTCTTGGGGCTGTGCTCCAGGCCCTTCCCCAGCCTTGCTGCCCTTCTCTGGACACTTTCCAGCACCTCAACATCTCTCTTGAACTGAGTGGCCCAGAACTGGACACAGCACTCAAGGGTTTACATCAGCCTCGCAAAAATGAGACAGGACAGAGGCTTGGTAAAGAACAAACCTTTCTGCTCCAGCTGCACTTTGCACCCCAGCATCACTGAAGGCTCTTCCCTGAGGATTGACACCAGGCTCAGCACGGCTGGAGGCATCAATGTTCTCAGTCTCCAGGTTGTGACCATCACTGCCATCACTCTGCCCTGTATCTCCTAGGGAAGAGGAGTGGTTGGTTAGTTGTGTGAGCAGCAGCCTGGAGATGGGGCCACCAAGAGAGCTTGGGTGTCTGTGGAACTGTGCTGGATTCTGGCTGGACACCATCCCTGGAGGTGTTCAAGATGAGGGCAGACTTAGACTGGAGGTTAGAAAGAAATTGTTTCCAGTGAGGGTGGAGGTGGCCCAGGGAGGCTTGGAGGTGTCCAAGCCAGGGTGGATGAAGCCTTGAGCAACCTGGGCTAGTGGGAGGAGTCCCTGCCCATGGTAGGAGGCCTGGAACTGGATGATCTTTAAGGTCCCTTCCAACCCAAACCTGTCTATGAGCAGGTGTTGGAATAGGCTGTCCAAGGAGGTGGCACAGTCACCATCCCTGGAGGTGTTCAAGAAAGAGATTCAGATTGGATGTGAGGAGGAAGTTGTTGAGCATGAGAGTGGTGAGAGCCTGGAATGGGTTGCCCCTGCAGGGAGGTGGTTGAGGCCACATCCTTGGAGGTGTTTTTGGCCAGGCTGGCAGAGGCTGTGGGCAGCCTGATCTAGGGTAGGGTGTCCCTGGGCATGGCAGGGGGGTTGGACCTGGCTTGATCCTTGTGTTCCCTTCCAACCCTGACTGATTCTATGATTCTATGATTCTATGATTCTAAGTGTCAGCTCAAGGGGT
Organism: Psilopogon haemacephalus; assembly: GCA_013396835.1. NCBI lineage: Eukaryota > Metazoa > Chordata > Aves > Piciformes > Megalaimidae > Psilopogon > Psilopogon haemacephalus. The sequence goes on along the minus strand of VWZI01013910.1, from coordinate 56,526 downwards.
GAATTAAGGAGTGAGGACCTTGCTCTGTTGTTTGGGATCTGGCCTGATCTAGGGTAGGGTGTCCCTGCCCATGGCAGAGGGGTTGGAACTGGCTGATCCTTGTGCTCCCTTCCAACCTTGACTGATTCTGTGATTCTATTCCATGATTCTGCCTTCCCAGGGCTGTGCTCCAGGCCCCTCCCCAGCCTTGCTGCCCTCCTCTGGGCACCTTCCAGCACCTCAACATCCCTCTCTAATCGAAGGGTCCAGAACTGGACCACAGCACTCAAGGTGTGGCTTGAGCAGTGCTCACCTTCGGTCACAGTCAGGTACACAGCCATGGTTTCCCCCAGGAGGCCATTGTGTGTCACTCCACACCAGTACCAGCCCTGGTCCTCCTTTGTCACCGAGTTGAAGCTCAGGGTGACTGTCTTGTTGTCGGTGTCACAGGTCACATCTGGTCCCGGCTGCCTCTGGTCAGAAGCAGTCACAGGGGTGCAGCTGGTGCTGCTCCACTTGCACCAGTACTTCTGGTAGGAGTAGTACTTGCATGGGTAAGAGCAGGTCAGGTCCACTCTTGAACCCACTTGTGCCTCCACGTCCTTCTTTCCCTGCAGTCCAGGTTCTCCTGCAAGGGCAAACAGGAGGTCAAGGCTGAGGAGGGCCATGAAGATGATCAGGAGGTTGGAGCACCTTCATCTCGGGGCTGTTCAGGCTGGGGTTTTGGGGAGCAGCCTTCCAATACCTGGAGGGGCTACAGGAGAGCTGGGTAGGGACTCTTCAGAAGGGTTTGTAGTGATAGGATGAGAGGGGATGGATTGAAGCTCGATGAGGGCAGATTTAGACTGGAGGTTAGAAAGAAACTCTTTCCAGTGAGGGTGGAGGTGGCCCAGGGAGGCTGGGGGTGCCCCCTCCATGGAGGTGTCCAAGGCTAGGGTGGATGAAGCAACCTGGGTTGGTGGGAGGTGTCCTTGCCCATGGTAGGGGGGGTCTGGAACTAGGTGATCTTTAAGGTCCCTTCTAACCCAAACCAGTCTATGATCAGGCATTGGAATAGGTTGTCCAGGGAGGTGGTGAGCACCATCCCTGGAGGTGTTCATGAAAAGTGTGGTAGTGGCACAGTTTGGTGGATGAGGATGAGTGGGATCAGCACAGTGGGGTAAAAAGTCATAGGTGGACTTCACATCTCTCCAGCTCCGTCTGAAAGCTGCTGGGATGGGGATGAGGGGGATCAGTACAGCAGTGTGAAGAGTCACAGGTGGACTCCACATCTCTCCAGCTGAAAGCTACTGGGGTGGAGATGAGGGGGATCAGCATAGTGAGGTTAAAAGTCATAGGTGGGCTTCACATCTCCAGCTCCCTCTGAAAGATGCTGGGATGGGGCTGAGGGGGATCAGCACAATGGAGTAAAAAGTCACAGGTGGACTCCACATCTCTCCAGCTCCACCTGAAAGCTGCTGGGATGGTGATGAGGAGAATCAGCACAGTGGGGGAAAGAGTCACAGGTAGACTTCAGGGGTAAAAAGTCAGAGGTGGACTTCACATCTCTTCCCTAGAAGGCAGAGCTGCTCCCTTGGGGTGCTCAGGAGGTGGTTTTGTCCCTGCTGAGCAGGCAGAGCGCTGCCAGCAGGCGAGCTCCTACCGTCTATGATCTTCAGCTCGGTTGACGATTGCTGCTCCTTCTCCTCCTCGGTCATGCACCAGTAGTAGCCTTTGTCACTGTCCTTCAGCTGGTTGAGGACGATGCTGAAGGTCTGGTTGGCTGGGTCGTTGACCAGGGCCACTCTTCCCTCATACAAAGGTGACACAAAGCCAGAGCTGTCGATGATGCGGCTGCAGCCCTTCTGCCTCCACTTGCACCAGTACTTGAGCGAGGAGCTCCTCTGAGGTGCATAGTGGCACTCAAAGGTGGCTGAGCTGCCTTTGACACCAATTATTGTGGGCTTGCCTTGAGGCACGTTGGTCCCTGGAGGCAAAGGTGAAAGGAGCAAGCTGAGGGTTAGTGTGAGGAAGAGGAGGCTGAGGGCAGAGCTCGTTGCTGTCTACAGCTACCCGAAGGGACCTTGTAGAGGGGCTGCTGCTGGGCTCTGCTCACAGGGAGCTGGAGGCAGAACAAGGGGGAATGGCCTCAAGCTGAGGCTGGGGAGGTTTAGATTGGAGGTGAGGAAAAAGTTTCTTTCTTGGATAGAGAGGTCAGGGACTGGATGAGCTGCCCAGGGAGGTGGTGGAGTCCCCCAGCCTGGAACAACCTGTTCTGGTGGGAGGTGTCCCTGCCTATGGCAGGGGGTTGGAGCTGGATGATCTTTGAGGTCACTTCCAACCTAAACCATTCCATGATTCTATGTGTTTCAGGGTGGTTTGGATGTGGTGCTTGGGGCTATGGTTGAAGGTGAATCTCGTAGAGCAGGGTTCTAGGTTGGACTTGGTGATCCTGAGGGGGTTTTGCCAGCCTGGGTGTTGCTGTGATCTGCTTTGGGTACTCCTGCTCTGACAGGGGGGTGGGGAGGGTTGGACTTGCTGAGCTTTGGAGGTCCCTTCCAGCCCCTGGCATTCTCTGAACTGGACTCCATGATCCTGGGAGGCCTTTTCCAATGTGGGCAGCTCTGTGAGTGCGTGAAGGACAAAGCCCAGGGGGGGCAGAGCTTACTCACTCTCATAGACGTGCACGTCCAGTTCCTTCGTTTCTCCACTCTCCCCGTAGAATCCATACCCACACAGGTAGAAGCCAGAGTCCTGCCAGCCCATCTGAGTGATCATGATGCTGAAGGAGCCTGGAGCCTCCTCGTTGCTCAGCAGGATCCTCCCTGTGTAGTCCTCGTCCACGTTGCCGTAGGTGTCGATGATGTTGTTGCAGCCACTTTTGTCCAGCTTGCACAAGAACTTCCTCTCGTTTGCAGACTCCTTCCCAAAGCTGCAGGTCATGGTCACAGTGCTCTGCAGCTCCACGTAGAAGAGCTCAGCACCCTCGGGCACGTGTGGACCTGTGTGTAGAGAGAGACATCAGAGTCTGCTGCCTGCTCTGTCCGCAAGGGAGGGGGTGCAAGGGCTCTGCTGCTTCTTGGACCTTGAGGGCTGGGTTCAGTTTTGAGCCACTCACTCCAGGAAGGGCATAGAATCATGGAATGGTTTAGGTTGGAAGAGATCTCAAAGCTCAGCCAGTTCCAACCCTCCCTGTGCCATAGGCAGGGACACCTCCCACTAGAACAGGTCGCTCAAGGACTCATCCAACTTGGTCCTGAACCCCTCCAGGGAGAGAGCAGCCACAACCTCCCTGGGCAACCTGTGCCAGTGTCTCGCCACCCTCACTGTAAAGAACTTCCTCCTAACATCCCATTTACATCCCCTCTCTGCCAGTTTGAACCCGTGGAGGGGCTGGAGCAGGTCCAGAGAAGGGCAACAAAGCTTGAGCTTGAGCTCTGTCTGCAGCTACCTGGATGGATGTTGTGGAGAGGCTGCTGCTGGGCTCTGCTCACAGGAAGTTGGAGACAGAACAAGGGGGAATGGCCTCAAGCTGAGGTTGGGGAGGTTTAGATTGGGCATTAGGAAAAAGTTTTTTTCCTGAAGAGAGTGGTCAGGGACTGGAATGAGCTGCCCAGGGAGGTGGTGGAGTCCCCAAGCCTTGCTGTGTTTCAGGGTGGTTTGGATGTGGTGCTTGGGGCTATGGTTGAGGAGCAGGGTTCTAGGTTGGACTCGGTGACCTTGAGGGGCTTTGTCAACCTGGATGCTTTTGTGATGCTGTGACATTGGGCAGGCTCCCTGTGCAGCTGTGTTAAGATGGGAAGGGAGATGCTGCTGCAGGGAGCCCAGAGAGTGGTAGTTACCTTCAGAAACTTCCAGGCTGACTTTGTGGGACAGGCCTCGGCCGTTGATGCCAATGCCACACTGGTAGGTGCCAGCATCTGCCTCCTTAAGCCCCGAGATGGTGATCTGGAACTGTTTGGACTCAGGGTAGTCGACGAGGGAGGCTCTGCCTTGGAAGCCTGCGGCGACGTAGCCGTTGGTGGAGACCACAGTCCTGCAGCTGGTGGCTGACTCCCTGCACCAGTACTTTCTGTCGTGCCTGTTGACACTGGTGGGAGGGTAGAAGCAGGTGATGGTGACCGAGCCGTTGAGCAGACCATAGACCTGCCATGGTCCAAACACAGGGCTGGAGACTGCGAGAGGAAAAGAGGTTGGGCTGTGAGTCTCCGTTGCGCTACGCCACCCCCAGGGGATGCAGAAGGAGGTTGGGTGCACCAGAGCAGGGGTGGTCCCCCGGGGCTGGGCAGCAGGATGTGTCCCCCGTGGCAGTGATGGGCACTGGTGAGGTAGAAACTCTCCCTGCACCCTGCTTCCCCCTTAGAAATGCCATCTCTGGCCTTGGGCTGCCCACAAGAGCTGTGCCCCAGAGAGGGTTCCACTTACTTGCTGACTTGGGGAGTCTGCTGCTTGCAGACTGGGCTGGGAGGAGGGCGAGCAGCAAGATGGACACCAGGAAGGTCATTTTCCTTGCATTCCCTGGAAGGGACACAGAAGATTCTCTGATTCTAAGTTGGAGAACAGACACTTGCAAAATGGTGGTGACCAGCTCATAGAATAGAATCATACAATCAGTCAGGGTTGGAAGGGACCACAAAGATCAGCCAGTTCCAACCCCCACTGCCATGCCCAGGGACACCCTGCCCTAGAGCAGGCTGCTCACAGCCTCTGCCAGTCTGGTTGCAAACATCTCCAGGGATGGGGACTCCACCACCTCCCTGGGCAACCCATTCCAGGCTCTCACCACTCTCATGGTGAAGAACTTCCTCCTCACATCCAATCTGAACCTCCAGATGCCCCCAGCCGTGGGAAACCATGAATGGGAGAAATGCCTTCAGCAAGTGTAATCAAAGAAAGCTGATTGAGGCTTGCTAATGATGTGTGGCAGTGATATCTGAGCTTAGGAACTCTTTCTGGTGTCCTGGAATGGCCTGGTTGGATCACAGAATCAGTCAGGGTTGGAAGGGACCACAAGGATCAGCCAGTTCCAAGCCTCCTGCCATGCCCAGGGACACCCTACCCCTAGAGCAGGCTGCCCACAGCCTCTGCCAGCCTGGCCAAAAACACCTCCAGGGATGGGTACTCCACTACTTCCCTGGGCAACCCATTCCAGGCTCTCACCACTCTCATGCTGAAGAGTACCAAACCAAACTTCAAACCTCTTGAGACGTGTCCATAGCCTTCAGGATGAATAGTTCTGCCCTTCCCTTGTCTTTTGGGCTGAGCAATGGCTTGGGGGCAGCCAAAGCTCTCAATTCACTCAACTGTTGTCTTTGGCCTGACTGGAGGCTGCCCTTGGCCACTGCAGGGGTGGGGATGCACATTTCCCTGAAGCTGCCTGTTGACCTACCTGCCCGTTCCAAGCTCTCCAGAGTTGGTAGGTGCCAAGGAATGCCTTAAGAAACCCTCAGAGGGACTCGGTTTCAGGGGTGTCAAGTGACAAGTTTAGGCTGGGCAATTCCCGGTAGAGGAACAAAAGGAGTTTATTTCCTGGTGGAGATGAAAGGAGCCTTGTTGTGATTTTTTCTTCCTTCTGTTGTGGCTCCTGATTGCTCCCTGACTGCTGGTCCGGGGCTAATCATTAACTGATGGAGCATGACCCAAAAAAAAAAAATAAATAAAGCTCTTTCATACCCATCCCAGAAGGAGCCAGCAAGACAAACATGGCTCATTCTGCAGAGAGCAAACAATGGGCCACAAGAAAGGGCCTTGAGGTTTGCCCTTTGCTAGCAGCAGGTCCTGCACTTTGCTACCTTCCACCTAAGGGTCCGCAAAGCCAGCAGGGTCCCAGCTCTGCTTGGCAAAACTAGAGGCAGCTCTTAGCTTGAGTCCTCCCCAAAAGCAATTGGCTGCTTCAGGGTTAGAGCTTAGTGCCTCTGGATAGGGCTGGGTACTAGGTTGGACTGGGTGAGCTTGGAAGTCCCTTAAAACTTTGCTTACTCCCTCCCCTCCATCATCTCCCTGCGCAGCCTGTTGCAGCCTTTGAGACCCCTGCACAGCCTGTTGCAGCCTTTGAGACCCCTGCACAGCCTGTTGCAGCCTTTGAGACCCCTGCACAGCCTGTTGCAGCCTTTGAGACCCCCTTCCAGTGAAGGATTTTCTTCTAATATCCCTTCTAAACCTCCTCTGGTGCAGCTTGAGGCCAGACACCTCTCAGATGCTGTTAAAACCTTTCCCCCACTCAATGAATGGAGAAATGCTCCTGTGCAGATCAAGTCTGGACAAGCACAGCCACCAGTGACATAAAACCCTGTGCTGTGTCTCCACTCTGATCCAGTCAGCTGGGTGGCTGGAAACCCCCTCTCTGCTCCTGGCACCCAGGCACTGACACTTCCTCACCCACAAGAACGGATCAAATGAGCTCTGCTGAGCACTCTGCAAGGCACAAGAGCTGCTGAAGCTGCTGGAGGAGAACTGCACCAAGGCATTGATAGAGGAGCTCGAGTTCCCTCTCGCTTGCAAAGGGCATTTGCTGCTGGATTTGCTGTGCCTAGGCAAAGCACCAAGGTCTAAGCCTCCAGGGAAGAGCTGCTGAACTGAAAGGGAGTGCAAGTAAGTGGCTGCAGATGTGGTTTGTACATGGAAGTGTTGGAGCCAGCTCAGAGGAGGCCACCAAGATGCTGAGAGGGCTGCAGCAGCTCTGCTATGAGGACAGGCTGAGAGAGTTGAGGCTCTGCAGCCTGGAGAAGAGAAGGCTGCCAGGAGACCTTGGAGTGGCCTTGGAAGATCTGAAGGGGGCTACAGGAGGGCTGGGAGGGACTATGACAAGGTCTGGTAATGCCAGGATGAGGAGGAATGTCAGAGGGGAGCTTGAAACTGGATGTCAGGAGGAAGCTCTTTGCAGTGAGAGTGGTGAGACACTGGCACAGGTTGCCCAGGGAGGTTGTGGAGCACAGCCCCCCGAGGCTCCCCAGCATCTTTCTCAACCCCAAAATAAAATTCACAGAATCTGGGGCTGGGGTGGGACTATTGACAAGGTCCTGCAATGAGATAATGATGAAGAATAGGCTTAAACTGGCCAGAGGGGAGGTTGAAACTGGATGTTAGGAGGAAGCTCTTTGCAATGAGAGTGGTGAGACACTGGCACAGGTTGCCCAGGGAGGTTGCGGACCACAGAAGCTTCTTCCTAGGAAGCAATTCTGGACTTGCTGGGGTCTTATTTTGTGCTTAATTAAGGAAGTTTTGATAAGTGAGGGGGTGGCAGAGGTTAAACCCTTGTGGTGTTCTCCCCTCCTCTTGCTGAGCAGCAGCCATGGGGAGACCTTTCAGCTGCACGGCCACGTGTGGTTGGTGTTTGCCAAGCCCCTGTTGCAACAGTGGTCCTCTGGATGATGCTCAGGTGTGGGCTGGAGCTGTGCTCCTTTGTTTGTTTAGGTTTTTGGCTTTTTTAGGCTTTGGGGTTTGGTTT
>VWZI01013910.1:10668-49066 GCA_013396835.1 Psilopogon haemacephalus | reverse complement strand
TTGGGAGGGGGGAGGGATGTTCGGCTTCGATTTTGCATCATCCAAGCTGTCGGTTTCCCCTCTCTTGCCTCTCCCAGCACAAGAGGGTTTGGAGCACGTAGATGACATTGGGTGCTTCTGTGCTCCACATCCTCCTTGGAGGTGTTCAGGACCAGGTTGGATGAGTCCTTGAGCGACCTGTTCTAGTGGGAGGTGTCCCTGCCTGTGGCAATGGCTATGACTGGTTGATCATACAATCAGGCAGGGTTGGAATGGACCACAAGGATCAGCCAGTTCCAACCCCCCTGCCATGCCCAGGGACACCCTACCCTAGAGCAGGCTGCCCACAGCCTCTGCCAGCCTGGCCAAAAACACCTCCAGGGTTGTGGCCCCAAACACCTCCCTGGGCAACCCATTCCAGCCTCTCACCACTCTCATGCTCAACAACTTCCTCCTCACCTCTAGGCTCAGTCTCTGCAGCTTCAGCTTTGCTCCATTGTCCCTAGTCCTGTCACTCCCTTAGAGCCTAAAAAGTCCTTCCCCAGCTTTCTTGTAGCCCCCTTCAGAACCTGGAAGGCCACAAGAAGGTCCATTCCAACCCAACCTCTTCCAAGATTCTGTGATCTTCACTTTTAACAATGATTTGAAGGAGATCAGGACCTGCCTGATCTCCTGCACACTGAGTTATGCAAACCTGGAGCAAGCAGCAGCTCCTGCTGGGTCTGAGATACCAGAGATCAGTTCCCAAATTCTGCTGACTCAGCCAGAAAGGCTGAGCCCTGGGATGGCTGGGCTCCTAGTGCTGCTTGCCAGGGATCAGCCCAGTGCCAACCCATTAGCTATTAACCAGTGCTCTTAACAATGACCAGTGTCAAGGCCATGCCGTGGGATCAAAGGAACACAAAGGTTTAGCTGCTGCATTTGTAACTCCAGCTCAGGAGCTCTTTTGTCCTGCAGAGCATTCCCTGCTGCTGAAATATCTGAGAACAATCTCAGTGGCTGCCATCAGGGAGATTTGATTATTCTTTTTTTTTTGGTTTGTTTTTTCTTTCCTTTCAGTTGTCTTCCAGAATCAAAAGAATGGTTTGGGTTGGAAGGGAGCTCCAAAGCTCTCCCAGTCCGACATGTGCAATGCATCATAGAAGGGTTTAGGTTGGAAGGGAGCTCAAAGCTCAGCCAGTTCCAACCCCCCTGTGCCATAGGCAAGGACACCTCCCACTAGAACAGGTCACTCAAGGACTCATCCAGCCCGGCCCTGAACCCCTCCAGGAAGGGAGCAGCCACAACCTCCCTGGGCAACCTGTGCCAGTGTCTCACCACCCTCACTGCAAACAACTTCTTTCTAACATCCAGTTTCAGTCTGCCCTCTGACACTTTAAACCCATTCCTCCTCATCCTCTCATTACAAGACCTTGTCAATAGTCCCTCCCCAGCCCTCCTGGAGTCCTGCAAGGCCACTCCAATGTCTCCTGGCAGCCTTCTCTTCTCCAGGCTGCAGAGCCCCAACTCTCTCAGCCTGTCCTCACAGCAGAGCTGCTGCAGCCCTCTCAGCTGCATCTTGGCGGCCTCCGGGCTGGCTCCAACCCTTCCATGTGCTGCTTCTGCTGGGGGCTGCAGAGCTGNCTTGCATGTGCTGCTTGTGCTGGGGGCTGCCGAGCTGCAGACAGTGCTGCAGGTGGGGTGTGAGGCAGAATCCCCTCCCTTGCCCTGCTGCCCACAGCTGCTCTTGCTGCAGCCCAGCACACAGTTGCTGTCTGGGCTGCACTCACACTGCAGCCTCCTGTTGCCTTGAGCAACCTGGGCTGATGGGAGGTGTCCCTACCCGTGGCAGGGGGTGGGAACTGGATGAATCATAAAACCAGTCAGGGTTGGAAGGGACCACAAGGATCAGCCAGTCCCAACCCCCCTGCCATGCCCAGGGACACCCTACCCTAGAGCAGGCTGCCCACAGCCTCTGCCAGCCTGGCCAAAAACACCTCCAAGGAATGTGGCCCCAAACACCTCCCTGGACAACCCATTCCAGGCTCTCACCACTCTCATGCTCAACAACTTCCTCTTCACCTCCAGGCTCAATCTCCGCACCTCCAGCTTTGCTCCATTCCCCCCGGTCCTGTCACTCCCTCATAGCCTAAAAAAATCCCTCCCCAGCTTTTTTGTAGTCCCCTTCAGATCCTGCAAGGCCACCAGAAGGTCCCCTGGGAGCCTCCTCTTCTGCAGCCTGCACAGCCCCAACTCTTTCAGGCTGTGCTCACAGCAGAGCTGCTGCAGCCCTCTGAGCATCCTCGGGGCCCTTCTCTGCACACCTCCAGCATCTCCACATCCCTCTTGTCCCAGGGGCTCCAAGACTGCTACCTGACCCTAGGCTCCTGACCTTTATTCAGAAGAAATCAGCCTCCCCCACCAGCCAGACCTGCACAGTCCCTCCCTGCAGCTCCCCTTCACCACTGAGGAAGAGTCCTCAGAAGCTTCTCAGTGCTCGTAGCCTTCTCCTCGCAGCAGCACAGAAGGTTTTGCAGCGCAGAAGGACAAGGAGGAAGCTTTACTTACACCCCACGTTGCTTCTGCAGGCTCTCTTGGACTTCTTGCTTGCTGCTGGAGCCTTCACCGCTCCTCTATTTGGCCGTCCTGGTGGCCAACCCCGGGACCTGCTGTGGGTGTCCTGCCTCCCTGCCCCGGCTGGGCACTGGCTGTGGCAGTGCCAGGCTGTTTTAAATACTCCTGCTACCTCTAGCCCTGTATTTCCACCTGCTGAGCCTTAAAGGAAAAGCCTCCAAAAGCTCTGGCAGGTGAGCACAACCCACGTCAGAGCAGAGGAGCCAATGCCCAGCCCCAGCTCTGCTGGCACTTGCAGGCTGCAGGTTACACATTGCACAACAGCACAGCCCAAAGGTGGGCAAAGCAGGCATGGGCCAAGGCACCTCTGTGAGGTTAGGAGGAAGTTCTTTGCTGGGAGGGTGGGCACACACAGGTTGCCCAGGGAGGTTGTGGCTGCTCCCTCCCTGGAGGTGTTCAGGGCCAGGTTGGATGAGTCCTTGAGCAACCTGTTCTAGTGGGAGGTGTCCCTGCCTGTGGCACAGGAGGGTTGGAGCTGAATGAGCTTTGAGCTCCCTTCCAACTTAAACCATTCTATGGTTGATCCTAATGTGATCTTTTGATCCCATTCTGTGCTTCTGTGCTCCACAACCTCCCTGGAGGTGTTGAGGACCAGGTTGGATTCTTGGTTTTTCGGTGTTTTGGGGGGTTTTTTTGTGTGTTTTTTGTTTGTTTGTTTGTTTTTTTTTTAATTTTATTATTACTATTTGGTTTTATTTGTTTGTAGTGATAGGATGAGAGAGGAAAACTTCTGTTTCCTGGAAGAGCTTCTCCGAAGATCACTTACTCCAAGGCAGACCCCATGGGTTTCTGCTCTGCCAGAAGACAAAGGCTCTCACACTGAAGTTGGTCATCTGCAGTCTTCCAAGGGCAGCAGAGATTATCCTGCACAGGTAGGAGGGGACACACACACACACACACACACCAAAAAAAGAAAAAAGAAATGTGATTGCAACAGAGTGAGCAAGGGATGGATTGTGCTTAACATTGCAAGAGGTCAGGAGCAATCAGGCTCAGGAAGAGTGATAAGGTGGTCTGAATTATAACCAAGCCCATCATAAATGCAACAAGTACAGAGAGGATTTGATCCAAGGCTTCTGATCCAAACCATCCTATGACACCAGTCTGCCCCAAGAGACACCAGACTGTTCCCCACTTTCATAGAGTCATAGAATGGTTTAGGTTGGAAGGGACCTCAAAGATCGTCCAGTTCCAACCCCTCTGGGCCATAGGCAGGGACTAAAGGGTCCCCCACTCACTGCTCTCATCTTTTGAGGACTTTTTAGGCTGTCAGGAAGTGATAGGACTGGGGGGAATGGAACCAAACTAGAAATGGGTAGATTCAGACTGGATGTTAAGAAGTTCTTCACCATGAGGGTGATGAGAGCCTGGAAGGGGTTGCCCAGGGAGGTGTTTGGGGCCACATCCCTGGAGGTGTTTGCAGCCAGGCTGGCAGAGGCTGTGGGCAGCCTGATTTATCATAGAATGGTTTAGTTTGGAAGGGAGCTCAAAGCTCAGCCAGTTCCAACCCCCCTGTGCCACAGGCAGGGACACCTCCCACTAGATCAGGACGCTGAAGACCTCATCCAGCCTGGCCTTGAACACCTCCAGGGAAGGAGCAGCCACAACCTCCCTGGGCAACCTGTGCCAGTGTCTCACCACCCTCACTGTGAAGAACTTCCTCCTAACATCCAGTTTAAATCTCCCCTCTGCCAGTTTGAACCCATTTCTCCTTGTCCTGTCATGACAAGACTTTGTGAATGGTCCCTCCCCAGCCCTCCTGCAGGCCCCTTCAGATACTGGAAGGTTACTCTAAGGTCTCCTTGAAGCCTTCTCTTCTCCAGGCTGAAAAGCCCCAATTCTCTCAGTCAGGTAGGGTAGGGTGTCCCTGGGCATGGCAGGGGGGTTGGAGCTGGCTGATCCTTGTGGTCCCTTCCGACCCTGACTGATTCTATTATTCTTATCACTGCAGGCTTTGGTCTCTAAACTTCTCTCTGAGGACATAATGTGCCACAAAACAAGATGTGTGTGCAAGCACTTTGGAATATCAGTCATGGCCAAGGACTTTGAGGGTAAGTTCTTTTGCCAGCATTGCACTGTCTGGGCACAATTCAGCCTTAAGAAGCCATCCAGCAGGTCCCTGCCCTTTGTAGCTCAGGATTTCCGAGCAGTCATAGAGCTATAAACCCTTCTATAAACAAAAGCTTAACCTCCTTCCAGCAGGGCTTCACAATCTCTGCTTCCTTNAAAATGGTCATCAACATTTTTTTCTTCTTTTTCCTTTTTTTTTTTTTTTTTTTTTTTGTTGTTTGTTTGGTTTTTAATCACATTAAAACCAAAGCAGCTTCTCCAGGATGCAGCTTTCATGCAAATGCATCTGCACTTTCAGGCTGCTCTGGTTGCAGAATTGTTGCAGAGCATCCAGATATGGAGATCTGCAAGAATCAGGCTGCAGCTCTAGGAACTGAACAGGCAAAGCCATTGCAGAGTAGTTGCATGTCCTTAGACTTGGAGATGTGCTGGGGACAGGCTGCAGCTCTTGGAACTGAACAGGCAAAGCCATTGCAGAGTAGTTGCATGTCCCCAGAGATGGAGATGTGCAGGAGACAAGCTGCAGCTCTTGGAGCTGACAGGCAAAGCCATTGCAGAGTGGTTGCAGAGTCCCCAGAGGTGAAGGTCTGCAGGGGTCAGCCTGCAGCTCTTGAAACTGAACAGGCAAAGCCATTGCAGAGTGGTTGCAGAGTCCCCAGAGGTGAAGGTCTGCAGGGGTCAGCCTGCAGCTCTTGAAACTGAACAGGCAAAGCCATTGCAGAGTCCCCAGAGATGGAGATGTGCAGGAGACAAGCTGCAGCTCTTGGAGCTGACAGGCAAAGCCATTGCAGAGTGGTTGCAGAGTCCCCAGAGGTGAAGGTCTGCAGGGGTCAGCCTGCAGCTCTTGAAACTGAACAGGCAAAGCCATTGCAGAGTCCCCAGAGATGGAGATGTGCAGGGGACAGGCTGCAGCTCTTGGAGCCATTGCAAAACAGAACCAAGAAGGCAAAAGTTGTTTCCTGGCCAACTCACCTGTCTTCGGCAGCTTTATTTTGGTTAGGATGGGGAAAGTGATCATGATGAGAACCAGCAAAAGGAGGACTGGCAGCACCACTGGGAGCAGCTGGGGTTCATCCGAGGAGCTGCAAAGGTGAACCATCAGAATTAGGTTGGGCTTTGCTTCAGCTGAAGTTCCTGAAGGCTGTTTTCACACATACAAGAGCTCTGACCTCTGACTGGAATCCAAGAAGAAGAGTCAACAGAGAGGAGATCTGGAGGTTGGTTTATGAGGCAGTTCTTACAGCTCCCTCTGCTCTACCTTGCTCCTGGCAGGCTGAGCCCCTCCAGAAGGAGCAGGAGCTCTTTTCACCATGCAAATTGCCAGGTAGTGCTCATGCTCTCTCCTTGCACCTTGTTGTAGCTCTCATGGTGCTGGAGGCTGCCTGGGGGCTGGCTCCTTGCCAAAGGGACATCAATGCTACTGTGTGCAGCTCTGCAGCCCCCAGCACAAGCAGGACATGGAAGTGTTGGAGCCAGTCCAGAGGAGGCCACCAAGATGCTCAGAGGGCTGCAGCAGCTCTGCTGTGAGGACAGGCTGAGAGAGTTGGGGCTCTGCAGCCTGGAGAAGAGAAGGCTTCCAGGAGACCTTGGAGTAGCCTTCCAGTATCTGAAAGGGGCTACAGGAAGGTTGGAGAGGGACTATTGACAAGGTCTGGTAATGAGAGGAGGAGGAGGAATGGATTTAAAGTGGCAGGAGGGAGACTGAAGCTGGATGTTAGGAGGAAGTTGTTTGCAGTGAGGGTGGTGAGACACTGGCACAGATTGCCCAGGGAGGTTGTGGAGCACAGAAGAAGGGGCCAGGGTTGAGCAGGGAGGTGGTGGAGGTCCCATCCCTGGAGGCATTCCAGGTCAGGCTTGATGGAGCTCTGAGCGACCTGAACTAGTTAAGGGTGTCCCTGCTAACTGCAGGGGGTTGGTCAAGATGACCTTTAGAGGTCCCTTCCAGCCCTGTGCTTCAGTGTCAAGAAGCAATGTGGCCATGAACTGACCTCTTGTGATAGCTCTCTCCTGGGGAGGTTCCAAAGGTGCTGAGGGAGGCAGTGGGCAGCAGGCTGCTGGTGCTGCCAGGGGTGGTGCCTGCTGTGGGGGTCAGGCCAGTGGTGCTCCTCTCTGAGGACCTGCTGGAGGTGGCTGGGCTTGCTGAAGAAGATTTCACAAGAGTGGATGTTGCTGGATGTGGTGAGGAGGAGGTTCCTACGGAGAGAAGGATTTGGAGGCTTCAGGATCCATCCATTTGTAGAGGCAAACTGGGAGAGGTGCACCAAGGCTGGAAAGGGGCCTGGACCACAGCCCTATGAGGAGAGGCTGAGGGAGCTGGGGGTGTGCAGCCTGCAGAAGAGGAGGCTCAGGGCAGACCTCATTGCTTTCTGCAGCTCCCTGAAGGGAGGTTGTGGCCAGGTGGGGTTGGGCTCTGCTCCCAGGCACCCAGGGACAGAAAGAGGGGACACAGGCTCAAGCTGTGCCAGGGCAGGTTCAGGCTGGATGTTAGGAAGAAGTTCTACACAGCAAGAGAGATTGGCACTGGGATGGGCTGCCCGGGGAGGTGGTGGAGTCCCCATCCCTGGAGGTTGTCAAGCAAACATGGATGGGGCACTTAGGAAGAGGAGGAAGGAAAGGAGGAAGGAAGGAAGGAAGAAGGAAAGAAGGATGGATGGATGGATGGATGGATGGATGGATGGATGGATGGATGGATGGATGGATGGATTTGTGCTCCCAGCCACCCCTTCACCTACCCTTGCGGATGAGCAGCTTCAGTGGGGCTGTGTGCTCTGTGTGCCCATTTCTAGCCCCACACCAGTACCATCCTGCATCCTCCTCTCTCAGCTGGCTCAGCACCACCGTGTAAGTCCCAAGTTCCTGCTGACTGCTGCCTATTTGTGCTCTGCCTTTGTAGGACTCGTCCACAAACCCATCCAGGTCCAGGAGCAGAGAGCAGCTCCCTGCCTCCCACCTGCACAGATACTTCTTCTCGTAGCTCCCCTTGGGATGAAGGTGGCACTTGATGGGCAGTGAGCCTCCCACTGTGCCCGTGAGGAACTTTGGTCTCCTGGGGAGGGTGGAGGCTGCAGGTTGGAGAGGGCAGAGTTAGCATTCCACCATCCTTACCCGGGTCTGTGGGGAGCCCCTGCAGCACCTGCAGCTCCCCACCCTACCTGTGGTCACCTGCAGAGCCACCAACTGTGGGCTGCCCCAGCTGCTGGGACTTCCTGCCCCACACCTGTACAGCCCAGAGTCGTCCTTCCTTAAGTCATTCATCAGGATCTTGACAGCTCCAGAGCTGCTCTGAGGGCTGATGGAGATCCTGCCTTGGTGGCTCTTTGCCACGTAGCCATCAGTGTCGGCTATGAGGAGGCAGCTGGTCCTGACCACTTTGCACCAGAACCTCTTCTGCCTGCTTTGGCTGTCCCCAGGTGGGCACAGGACCACGACAGAGCCGTGGAGCTCTCCCTGTACGAGCTGGGTTGTCCTCACTGCACCAGCATCTGTAGGGAGAGAGCATGGGTTAGGTGATCTCCAGAGGTCACTCCCAACCCCTATCGTTCTATGACTGTTCAGCATGCAACCCCCAGCCAGGACCAGGAACCACTTCACTGGACCAAAATCAGGGCACTGCTACACCCCAGGGTTGTGAATAATCTGGTTAAAAGCACAGGGTAGATTCACATGATGGTAGGGGTTGGAAGAGACCTCTGGAGATCATCGACACCAATCCCCCTGCCTGCTGGGTCCACCTAGGGCAGGTCACCTGGGAACGTGTCCATGTGGAGCTGGGATCTCTGCAGAGAAGGAGACTCCACAACCTCCCTGGGCAGCCTGCTCCAGGGCTCTGCCACCCTCACAGCAAAGAAGTTGCTCCTCATGTTGAGGTTGAACTTCCTGCGTGCCAGCTTGTCCCTGTTGTTCTTTGCCCTGTTACTGGGCACCCCCAAAAAGAGGCTGGGACCTTCACCCCCACCCCTCAGATATCTACAGATCCCCCTCTCAGCCTTCTCCAGACTAAACAGCCCCAGGGCTCTCTGTCTTTCTTCACAGGAGGGATGTTCAAGTCACAGAATCACAGAAGGTCAGGGGCTGGAAGGGACCTCCAAAGCTCAGCCAGTCCAACCCGAGCAGCATCACCCAGAGCAGATCACACAGGAACACATCCAGGTGGGTTTTGAATATCTCCAGAGAGGGAGACTCCACAACCCCCACCCTTGGACAGCCTGTTCCAGGGTTCTGTCACCCTCACAGTGACATCCTCTTCGTGTCCCTTAACCATCCTTGTAAGGTAGGAAATCTGATGTGCCTGCTGATGCTCCAGGCCACTCCTAGTGAGCCAGGAGCCTCCCTTGTCCCCTGCCACCCCCCTACCTGCCGAAACAGTGAGGTTCAGGTAGGCAAAGAGGTCTCTGTTGGTGCTGCCAATGCCACATCTGTAGATCCCTGCGTCACTCTTGGTCAGCTTTGCCATCCTCACCACGAAGGTGCCGTTCTGGGGGATGTCCTGGAGGGACACTCGTCCCTGATGGCCTCTGGAGGTGTAGCCAGTGGTGGAAACGATGGTGGAGCAGACTCCACCTGGGGCTACTTTGCACCAGTACTTGCGGTCGTGCCTGTTGGCTGGGGTGCTGGAGTAGAAGCACTGGTGGGTGACAGACCCCCCAACCTCGCCTGTCAAAGAGCTGGCTCCATACAAGGTGCTTGAGACTGGTCCTTTTGGAGGGAGGGAAGGAAGGAAGGAAGGAACAGACACTGCTTAGTTACTCAGAGGCAGCCACCTGGGAAGCAACCAGCACAGCTCCTTCGAGTCAGGGACGTGGTTATGAGCAGCACCTGTGGGACAGCTGCCTGAGGACACCCAGAGCTGACTTTGGCTGGGATCTGTCCCCTTCCTGGAGTGCCACATTATCCACCTGAGGGTTAACTGGAGCTGCAGAGCCACTGCCCTGTGCCACGGCACAGACAGGGACCCCCTCGATGCCCCAAATCCACCCTGATCAGCCCTGTCCAGGGGCAGCACTGAACAACCAACATCTAAGAGCAGCCTTTGGCATTTGCAAACTCTACCCCTGCTGACCAACTCCTTGCTCCAGCAGAAGGGTGTCTGCAGCACCGAGCAGTGAGGAGAAAGAGTCATGGAATGGCAGGGCTTGGAAGGGACCTCTGGATGTCATCTGGTCCTGCCCAGCTTGGCCATGCCTTTGCCAGCTCTCTGCAGGCTTGGAGCAGGCAGGGAGCTTTGACCAGTTTCCATTTTGCAGCTGGAGAGGGGGTTCAGTGTCCAAGTGAGGATTTAAGGATGTGGCAGTGGCCCCAGTTGGAATCCTAGAATTAGTCAAGACGGAAGGAACCACAAAGATCAGCCAGTTCCAACCGCCCCTGCCATGCCCAGGGACATCCTACCCTAGATCAGGCTGCCCACAGCCTCTGCCAGCCTGGCCAAAAACACCTCTATGGATGAGGGGGTCCAGTGTCCAAGTGAGGATTTAAGGACGTGGCAGTGGCCCCAGTTAGCATCATAGAATCAGTCAGGGTTGGAAGGGACCACAAGGACCATCCAGTTCCAACCCCCCCACCATGGGCAGGGACACCTTACCCCAGTTTCAGCTTTGCCTGTTCTCAGCAGCGTTAGGAGGCTGCAGAATTGGTTTCTCTGTGACTCACCTTGCAGCAAAGCTGCTAAGAGAAGGAGAACCACCATGCCCAGCCTGCACAGTCAGCACCTCCACAGGTCTCACCCTGGATGCTGAAGTTTGCCGGTGTCTGCCAAGCAGAAGAGAGAGGTTGTGGCTGGGGATATGCCAGGACTGCCCTGATGTGCTCAGCACCACATCTCTGCAGGTGTGAAGGGATGGGGATTCAACCACCTCCCTGGGCAGCCTGGGCCAGTGTTTGAGAACCTTTCCAGGGAAAGAGGTTTCTTCTGCTGTCCAACCTAAACCTCCTCTGCTGCAGCTTCGAAACTCCTCTAGGGATGGGGATCCAACCACCTCCTTGGGCAGCCTGTGCCAGTGTTTGAGAACCCTTTCAGGGAAAGAAGTTTCTTCTACTGTCCAACCTAAACCTCCCCTGGTGTAGCTCTGAAACTCCTCCAGGGATGATGAGGATTCAACCACCTCCCTGGGCAGCCTGTGCCAGTATTTGAGAACCCTTCCAGGGAAAGAAGTTTCTTCTGCTGTCCAATCTAAACCTCCTCTGCTGCAGCTTCGAAACTCCTCCAGGGATGGAGATCCAACCACCTCCCTGGGCAGCCTGTGCCAATGTTTGAGAACCCTTTCAGGGGCAGTAGTTTCTTCTAATTTCTGACCCAAACCTCGTCTGGTGCAGCATTGAAACTCCTCCAGGGTTGGGGATCCAACCACCACCTTGAGCAGCCTGTGCCAGTGTTTGAGAACCCTTCCAGGGAAAGAAGTTTCTTCTGCTGTCCAACCTAAACCTCCCCTGGTGCATCTAGAGGCACCTTCCTCTCATCCTGCCACTTGTTCCCAGGAAGAAGAAGCTGAGCCCCACCTGGCTCCCACCTCCTTTCCAGGTAGGAATTCCATCCCTGTGCCAGTTAAATGCTTGGCAGTTGATCACTGCAGGGCCTTACCCTCGAGGGTCTCCCTGCTCAAATTGTTTGTCTGAGGTCTGTCCAACCCCCACTGAGCTTCAGAGCTGGGGAGGTGGAAATCACGTGGATTATTGGAATGCTTGGTGGATGTTTGGAATCACTTCAAGGTAAGCAGGAAACATGAACAAGGAAGTGTCAGAGGCTTTGATGCCTCAGGGAGGCTTTGATGTCTCAGGGAGCCTTTGGCACAGAATCTCAGCGTGGCTGGGGGTTGGAAGGGACCTCTGAAGGTCATGAAATCATAGAACGTGTTGAGTTGGGAGGGATCTCATCCAACCTGGTCCTGAACACCTCCAGGGAGGCTGTGGAGTACAAAAGCACCGAATGGGATCTTTGATCTTTGAGCTTCTGTGCTCCACAGCCTCCCTGGGCAACCTGTGCCAGTGTCTCCCCACCCTCCCTGCAAAGAATTTCTCCCTTATTTCCAGCCTCAATCTCCTCTCTTCCAGCTCAAAGTCATTTCCCCTCATCCTAGCACTACAAGCCCATGTCAAAAGTCCCTCCCCAGCTCTTCTATAGCCCCCTTCAGTTACTGGAATCATTTAGGGTCGTCTGCTTCACCACCCCCACTAGAGCAGGGTCACCTGGATTTGCCCATTCCTGCTTGCCAGGGTGCAGAGCTGACTCCTGCCAGGAGCATCCTGAGCTGGATGCCCACAGCAGCCCACTTCATGCCCACCCTCCTGCAGAGGAGTGAGAGATGGACTCAGCCTTGCACCCATCCCTTGCTGTGCCTTGTGTGTCCCGTGGTGGGGGCACAACATGCATCTGCCTCAGCTTTGAACTGCCAACTCAGCTCCCATCCAGACCTTCTCTGGTCAGAAGTGTGGGATGGGAGAGCAGAAATGCTCTGTTCCTGTTTTGGTGCTGTGGTGGTGCAGCTGGCACAGCATCCCCTGCACAAAGGTTCCTCTCCCCCTTTTTCTTTTTTCTTCTCCCATGTACAAGAGCAGAGAAGTGTTGAGGTTGGAAGAGACCTTTGAGATCCTCAGGTCCAACTGCTCACCTAGAGCTCACGACCCCACCCCTGCTGCTAAGCCACCATCTTAAACCATGGCACTCAGCACCACCTCCACAGCTCTTTTAAACACCTCCTCTGCAGATCAAGTCCAACCCTGCCCTGCCAGGGTCACCAAGAGAAGGTCACCAAGGAACACATCCAGATGGGGTTGAATATCTCCAGAGAAGGAGACTCCACAACCTCCCTGGGCAGCCTGTGCCATTCCTCTGGGAGCCTTACAAATAAAGAAGTTGCCTCTTGTGTTGAGCTGCAACCTCCTGTGCTGCAGCTTCCATCCATTGCTCCTTTGCCTATTTCCAGGGAGCAGTGAGCAGAGCCTGTCCCCATCCCCTCCTGACCCCCAGCCCTCAGATAAACATTGATTCAATCCCCTCTCAGTCTTCTCCCCTCCAGACTAAGCAACCCAAAAATCCAAGAAGTTCCTCCTCGTGTTTAGATGGAAGTTTCTATGTTGCCTGTTACTCCTTGTCCTGCCCCTGGGCACCAGTGGACAAAGCCTGTCCCCATCCTCCTGTATTGATCAGCATTGATCAGACCCCCCCCTCCTCAGTCTTCTCTTCTCCAGGCTAACCAGCCCCAATCCTCTCAGCCTTTCCTCCTCACAGAGACTTTGCAGTCCCTTCAGCATCTTTGGAGCCCTTTGCTGTCCAGCATCTCCCTGCCCTTCAACTGGGGGACCCCAAAACTGGACCCAGTCCTCCATGTGGCCTCATCAGGGCAGAGTAAAGGGGAAGGAGCACCTCCAACCTGTGGTGGCCACACTCTTCTTGATGCACCCCAGGATGCCATTGGCCTTTATACTCCCAGGAGTAGTTTGAGAGTCACCTACCTTAGGTTGTGATGCTTCTGTTGCTGGGAATTTTCTCCTCTTCTGCTTCCAGTTTGGCTTATTAAATTAAGTTGGGGTTTTTTTTGTTGTTGTTTTGCAGCTTGCAGTTCAGTTGCCCCTTGCTCAGCTCTCCATGCTTAATTCTTTCTGAGCAGATGGGTGAGCAGAGTTCAAAAGTGGAGGCACTTGAAGAACGTTCTGAAGTCAGAGCAAATTGGAGGTGGCCAAAACCCTGCCAAGGAGCAGCGGAGGAGCCACCAACGTACTGAGTGTGGGACCCCCAAACTGGGCATTTTTAGCCACTCAGTGATGTGAGTGACATCATGGAAAGGGGAAAAAGAAAAGGTGAAGAGGCCAGGAGCAGAAATTGCAAGAGGCTGGGAGGAATTCCCCTGCCCTACAGCTGAGCAGCAGAGCTGAGCACAGAGCAACCTATTTGAGGGCAGAAGCAGTAAAATGCTCTTTGCTGTGAGCCACTTCCAGGCAGAACTTCACATTCAAGTGAGAACTTTGGGTCTGTTTCCTCAAACTTCTGTGGTCTGGATGAATCTGCCCCAGTGAGACCTCAGCTTGAGAACTGCCTTCAGTTTTAGGCTCCCCAGTTGAAGAGGGACAGGGATCTGCTGGAGAGGGTCCAAGGGAGGGCTATGAGGATGCTGAGGGGACTGCAGCACTACCTGGGGAGGAGAGACTGAGGAGCCTGGGGCTACTTGGTCTGGAGAAGAGAAGGCTGAGAAGGGATTGAATCAATGTTTATCAATATCTGAGGGCTGGGGGTCAGGGGAAGTGGCACAGGCTCTGCTCACTGCTCCCTGGGCTAGGACAAGGAGCAATGGATGGAAGCTGCAGCACAGGAGGTTGCAGCTCAACACCAGGGGGAACCTGCTGTTCTCACTGTCTGAGAAGTGGCTTTTGCTTCTGAGTGCTCACTGGAGAGGTGATAGAAACAACTTAGGTCTGACCTGAGGGTGTGATGGTCCAAAGGTCCTGCTTGTGCCCTCCTTTTGTGCAGGCAGCCTTCCAAGGGAGGTTGTGTTTGTGTAAGCCGAGCACTGAAGCACTTTGGAATCTCTCTGGGTGAAGGTGAACCTCTATAAAGCAGTTCTGCTCTCATTCATCATCAAATCATTACTTATATGGCAGCAATTGTTGCTGATTTGCATCGGATCTGTGCAATAAACTTCCCAATATTGATCAGGCTTTGGCAGAGTTAATCCTTCCCAGGACGTTTATTGCCAGCAGCACAGCAATAGAATTGCTCTTGTATTAGCAACTAAAAAAAAGAAAAGATGGTGGGGACCCCCCTGAGGCTGCTCAGTGCCACTTCTCCGTGCTGCAAACGTGGCTAAAAAGGGTCAGTCTGGGACCCCTGCCAAACCTTCTTTTGGTGAGACCCTGCTGGGAGATGCTGAAGGAGAAGCTGCTGGTGTGGGGTGCAGCTTCAGCCCTCGGAGGTGCAGATTTGCATTTGAGGTCCTAAAGGAGAACCAGACCTGATGCCACTTCTGCAAGGTAGAGATGACTTTGCCCTCTCCCACCCCACCCCTGCTCTCCCCCACCTCTACTCTTGCCAGCCCCCCTCTCTTGCCATCCCCCTTTTTCCTCACCCTGCTCTTGCCTTCCCCTCTGCTCTTCTCCCCCAAAACTATTTTTATGACCTCAGGAGTGGGAAAGCTGCAGCCCTCTGCACTGGGTAAGCATGGCCAGATGTGCCTTGTCCCCATCCCTGCTGCTCCTGGGTGCAGTTGTGAGCTGGAGCCGCACACAGAGGGGCAGGACCATCCCTGGGGGGGAAGAGGAGGGGAGGTCTGACCCCACTGAATCCAAGGTGAGCAGCTTGCTCCTGCTCCTGGTAGCAACTCCCTGTGCAGCTCCGGGCTCCCAGGGTCCTCAGCATCACCCTCGCAGCCTTTCTACCCCCTCGACATCCTCCTCCCCATCCTTCCTCCCCTCCCCATGCGCAGTGTCGATGCCGCTGCCAGCTGCCCGTCCCCAGCCCCGCAGTGCCACCCCGTGTCGATGTCGCAGCCGCTCACCGGCAGCGCATCCTGGAGGTGGTGACACCGATCTGCCTGTCCTCTTGGAGGACCCACAGACGGGAGGGTCCCGGAGGAAGGGTGAAGGTTCTGAGAAGGGATGGAGACAGCAAGGAACCCTTTGCCCATCTGCAGGGAGAGCAGCAGGAGCGTTCCCAGCATCCATCAGGTTGGGAAAGACCTCTGGGATCATCGAGTCCAACCTGCCACCTAACTCTTCTAACTAACTAACCCATGGCACTCAGTGCCTCATGCAGCCTCCTCTTAAGCACTTCCAGGGATGGGGACTCCACCACCTCCCCGGGCAGCCCATCCCAGTGCCAATCTCTCTTGCTGTGTAGAACTTCTTCCTAACATCCAGCCTGAACCTGCCCTGGCACAGCTTGACCCTGTGTCCCCTCCTTCTCTTGCTAGGTGCCTGGGAGCAGAGCCCAACCCCAGCTGGCCACCACCTCCCTTCAGCTGTGTCTAGAGAGCAATGAGCTCTGCCCTGAGCCTCCTCCTCTGCAGGCTGCACACCCCCAGCTCCCTCAGCCTCTCCTCTTGGGGCTGTGCTCCAGGCCCCTCCCCAGCCTTGGTGCCCTTCTCTGGACACCTTCAAGCACCAGCTCCATTCACCACCTCTGCCCTTAACATCTACCCTCAAACCCAAGTCACAAAGCTGCTCTCCTCTTCAGAGCTCCAGAGTTTGCCCTTGGAGCAGGCTGAACCTTCTGCCTCGTAGCTCAAGAGTGCAAGCATCAGCCTGAGCTGCTTCCACAGGTTTGTTTGTGCTGCATCCCTGAGCAGGAGGACACCCAGCAGCCCCCAGGCCACAGCTGGAAAATTGCTCTGGAGCACATCCAGAGAAGGGTAAGGAATCTGGTGAAGGGTGTGGAGAACAGGGCTGGTGAGGAGCAGTTGAGGGACCTGGGGCTGTTTAGTCTGGAGAAAAGGAGGCTGAGGGGAGAGCTCATTGCTGCCTACAGCTCTCTGCAAGGAGGCTGGAGCCAGGTGAGGGTTGGGTTGCTCTTCTGAGGCAGCAAATGCTAGGACAGGAAGAAATGGCCTCAAGCTGTACCAGGGGAGGTTCAGGTTGGATATTAGGAAAAATTTCTCTAGTGAAAGAGTGCTCAGGCCACCCACACCCACACCATGCAGGCTGTGCTTTAGCAGGGAACCTCCTGCCTCAGCAGGGAGAGATCAAAGGCAGAGCTCTGAGAGGAGCCAGCCAGGCCAGGCACAGCCCCAGATGATCTGAAGAGCAATGAGGTGGCAAGATAGTTTGGGTGGGGGCAGATTGCCTTGGGCAGAGCTGAATCTAAGGGGCAATTTAAAAGCCCTCTAAGATCATCAAGTCCAACCAGCAACCCAACACCACCATGGCCAGTGAATCATTCCTTCAAGTGCCATGCTCACAGGTTTCTTGGACCCCTCCAGGGATGGGGACTCCACCACCTCTCTGGAGAGATCAAATCCTTTATGTAGGGGTAATCTATTCCTCTTTCATACCAGAGCAGATGGACAAGGTCCTTCTCTCCATCTGCACATGAGCAAGGAGAGGTCAGAACCTCAGCTGCTATTTGTGGCCCCAGCTCTGCTGGGATGTGGTTTCAAACCCCTCAGGCACTCCCAGTGCTGTCCCCTAGAGCCACAGTGACTCCAGCAGGACTTTGGGTCTCACAGCCTGGGTTTGCTTTCCAGCTGCAGACATGTTGGGCCAGCAGCAGCCAACCTACCTCCCTGACCTGCTGTGGGACACCAGCCCTGAGGCTCCTGCTGATGCCTGCAAAGAAGCTGCTTGATGGTGACAAAGTCTGTGATTAAGAGTGGCTGCTGAGGCTGCTTCCCTGCTCCCCCTGCAAACACAAAGGGGAAGACCTGGGGCTGCCCCTGGGACCTGGCAGGCTTCAACCAGCCTGATGTGCAGGCAGGCAGCAGGAGAGGTTCCCACCCAGCACTGAGCTCCCCAGGCTGTGGACCTTCAAGTGCAAATGCTTGAGTTGAAGGCAGCAGGAGCCCAGGATAAATGAAAGAGGAGGGGAAGAGAAAAAGTGCAGGTGTCAGCTCCTGCAGGGGTTTAATGCTGTGTCTGCATCCAAGGGTTCCTCTCCTCCAAGCACTCCTTGGTACCCGCTGCTGATTCCAGCTTCATGCTGCTTCCTGCTCTGTCTCAGCCCTTGCATGACTACAGCAGTGCAGGAGGAGGAGCTGGGCTCAGACTGGGGGAGTTTAGAACTATTCCAGTTTCATTTTCCCTGCTGGAGCCAAGGGACCTATGGAGTCTGCTGAGCAACCTGCTGAGCTGTTGGTCAAACTTAGCCTGTGTGGCTGCTTCTGATCTTCCTTGATGTTACTGCTGGCCTGGCCCCAGCCTAAATTAGTTCATTGCTTAACTCCAAACAAGCAGCTGGGGTGAAGTGTAGCTGCTCAGGCTTCCTTTCCTTGCATTCCTGGGATTCTTCACGTGGTCTGCACCATCCCCTTCCCTTGATGCACACCTTGGTTACGTGGGGGGTGTTTGGAAACATACAGCACCAAGGTTGGAAAAGCTCTTTAAGAACATCCAACCAACAACCCAACCCCACCATGGCCACTAAACCATGTCCCCAGGTGCCATGGCCACAGGTTTCTTGAACCCCTCCAGGGATGGGGACTCCACTATCTCCCTGGGCAGCCTGTTCCAATCCCTGCAGTAAAGAGATTTTTTTTTTCCTAATACCCAGCCTGGACCTCTCCTGGTGCAGCTTGAGGCCATTTCTTCTCCTTCCATCACCTGGTGCGGTGCAGCTTTTGCAGCAGGATGCCCTCTCCTCCTTTCTTGCAACCCCAAAGCTCTGCTGCTGCCTGTTGGGAGAGGAACAAGGAGCTCAGCCCTGGGTTTGGTGAGTATGAACCTGTTTGGTATTCCCAGCACTGTCCTGAGAAGCTGAATTGTGCTGCCAGGTCAGTGATGAGAGCAGCTGAGTGCAACTTCATGCTGCAAGCAGTTAATTAACAGCAGTAAATAATTGTTTGGTGCAATTAACTCCCTGGGTCAGCTCCTCTTGCTAAAGAGAGCTCTGAAATTAAACTGCCTGTTGGGAGCAAGGGCAGAGGCCCTCTGGGTGGCCACCACTGAAAGCCAGCACTGCAGGAAGGATTTATTTGCCTCTATATTTATTTTTATTGGGTGAAAGGAAGAGAAGGATCCTCTCCAGCTAAGCTGTCAGTGCAGCTTCCCAGCTACCTTGCTGCTGGGAGGAAGGTGCAGGTTGGAAGGGGCTGACTGGAGCAGTGGCAGGTCCCATTTCAGCCACCCCAGTTTGGCAGCGCAGTGGAAGACTTCTGCATCTGTGCAATCGTTTGGGTTGGACAAGACCTTTGAGACTGGCTCAGGTTGGAAGGGACCTCAAAGATCATCAGCTCCAACCTCCCCACCACAGGCAGGGACACCTCTCAGCTAGACTCAGCTGCTCAACCTGGCTTTGAACACCTCAGTGTCCAGAGGAGGGCTACGAGGATGCTGAGGGGAGTGGAGCACTGCCTGGGGAGGAGAGGCTGAGGGACCTGGGGCTGCTTAGTCTGGAGAAGAGAAGACTGAGAGGGGATTGAATCAATGTTTATAAATATCTGAAGGCTGGGGGTCAGGAAGGGGGGCAGGCTCTGCTCACTTGCTCCCTGGGATAGGACAAGGAGCAATGGGTGTAAGTTGCAGCTCAACACAAGGAGGAAATTCTTTCCTGGAAAGGTCCCAGAGCACTGGCACAGGCTGCCCAGAGAGGTTGTGGAGTCTCCTTCTGTGAAGCCTTTCCAGGCCTGTCTGGATGTGTTCCTCTGTGATCAGTGCTAGATTGTCTGGTCCTGCTGTGGCAGGAAGGTTGGACTTGATGATCTCCTTGGGTCCCTTCCAGCCCCTGGCATCCTGTGAGCCTGTGACCCCCAGGGAGCTTGGAGGTCTCTTCCAACCTGGCTGATTCTATGATTTGCAATATTTGGCTGCTGTCTGGGTCACACTGGGTCACAGTCAAGACATACTGAAGGTTGAAGCTCATTAATTAGCTCTACCAGAGCTTTGACTGCAACACAGATCTGTCCTCACCAGCACTTTCTGCTCACAGAGGAGTTTATTACAGACAGACCCAAACCACCTTTGCCGGGGATGGTGCAGCACAAACGCTGGCAGCAACACCTGGGGCTAAAAAGATGCAGGAAGAGCTTGAGGGGGAGTGAAATCGTGGCTCCAACTCCCACCTCTCTCGTTTTGGGCAGCACTTCTGCTTCTGCCAGCTGCTCTTGCTTTGTTGATGCTGAACTGCCACACCACGGTGAAGATGGATGCTTGTGCACCTTCCAAGTGGAGTATCCAAGTCGTTGGGGCTGGGTGAGAGAGAGCAGTCTTGGTGAGCAGGCAGGGGGATGTCCGTGAAGCCACCCAGCCCTTGTGTGGCTCCCCTACCCACATCCATGCCCGAGGGAGCACTGCCGAGCCCCTGGGTCTGACAGCTTGTGGCAGTGGTGGCCTTGAGGAGGCACTTGCAAGAACCAGGTGAGTGCTGTGGCCTCAGAAGTTTTGATAAAATCAATTCAAAAACAAAACAAAACAAAACAAAAAGGTAAAGGAGCAGCAGAGTCCTTCAGTTCTTCCCGGAGAGGCTTTCCCCACGGGAGAGCCCTTTATAAAACCAAGCCCAAGCCCCAGTCCCGCAGCTTCCCTCCGGAGATGAATCCCCAGACGCACGAAGGACCTGGCAGGAGAAGGTTCCCCAGCCCCCAGCTGAGTGCCCGACGGCTCCTCCCCGCTCGTTATTTACAGAGTACCTACACCTGGTGGCACTCAGCTTGCCGCGGGGCTCCGAGCGCCTCTCGGAGCATCCCTCCCGGGATGCAGGGGCAGGAGGCAGCAGCAGAAGCCGCCGCCGGTTGCGCTGCCCGGGAGCGGGCGGCGAAGCGCTGCGGGGTGGGCGCAGCTCCTCCGGCAGCATCTTCCCCTCCTGCCCCCCCGCCCCCCTCCCAGCTACTCCTTCAGCAGTCCCAGCTTCTTCAGCGCCTCTCGCCGGGTCTCGTCTGTCGAACCCTTGGGGGTGATCTTGACGCTGACGCAGGAGCGAGGCGGCCTGGGGAAGCCGTGCAGGGGATGCGATCGCCTCTTGCTGCTCTTCTCCTGCTGCTCCGCCTGACCGCACTCCTTCAGGGCGGCGAAGTCCTTCCCCCCTCCCAGCGACACCGGCCGGGGCCGGCTGCTCCGGAGGAAGCTGGGGGCGAGCCGCTCGATGAAGGACATCTTGCCCAAGGAGCTGCTGCCGCTGCCGCTCTTGAGGTTCTGCTCCTTGGCGCTGGCCATGTAGCTACTCAGCCCCACGCCGGAGCGCTCCAGGGTGTTGGATTTGAAGGGCATCTGCCTCCCTGCTGCCCCGCAGCCTGCCCCTGCCTCTGCCTCCCCGGGGCTGGCCGAGGGCATCTCCCTGGCTGGGGGATGTGCGGTGGGCTGGGGGCGGCTGCCGGGCTGCGACAGCCCCAGCTTCTGCAGTGCCTCCCGATGGGCTTTCTCCCTGTCCTTGGGGTCGAGGTGCCCCGAATTCAGCTTCTCGGCAGCGCTGTCGCTGGCAGGGCAGGGCTGGGGGGTGGCCGAGGGTGGAGGGGTTGCTTTGGCTCTCTGGCTGGCCTCTGGAGCCAGCGGCACCGAGCTGCTTTTGCTGGCTTTCAGGACGATATTCGGTGGCAGTTTCCGCGGTTTGGGGGCGGTCGGGGGCCCGCGTTTGGCATCGTGGTCCTGAGGGCCTCCTTCTAAGGTGGCTTTGTCTGCCTGGCCCCAGGCAGTGCATCCCTTGGGCTCGGTGGCTGCTTCCCCCTTGGCACCCGAGCGACTGGTATGGGACCACTCGTGGCTCACCAGCTCGTCCTGGGAGGGATCTGCAGGTTGGACAATCAAAGTTCCCGGGGACTTGGTCTGGTTTCTTGTGTTGGCTGGGTCAAGCCTATCCTCCTTGGCCATCTGGGAAGCTTTCTCTCCTGGCACTGGGTCCTCCACAGTTGCTTGGCTCTCGGAAGCTCCATTTGCCACATTGATGCTCCTGGGAAGGCTGCGGTAAGCTGGGACTGGAACTGCTGAGCTGGAGGAGGCAGAGGTGTTCTTACTGCTTCTCTGTTCAGCTGCATGCTTGTGACCTGCAGGTGGAAGAGGAGCTCCGTTCTCTAAATCTAGGCAAAAAGAGAGAGAGAGAGAGAGAGAGAGAGAGAAGCAGTCATGGATTGCTCTGCAGATGGACACAGGACACCTTCCTGTTTGCAAACCAAGAGTGATTGGCATTGGAATGGGCTGCCCTGGGAGGTGGTGAGGTCACCATCCCTGGAGGTGTTTAAAAGGAGGCTGGATGAGGGCCCTTAGTGCCATGGGTTAGTTAGTTAGAAGGTGTTAGGTGATGGGTTGGACTCGATGATCTTGAAGGTCTTTTCCTTCTGATTCCTTTTCCAATCAAAACAAATCTGTGCTTCTGTAAGCCTTGTGTGGAGCACAAGCATAACTGCTCTGCCCTGCCCTGCCCTGCCCTCTGCTTGCCCTCACTCAATAGCTCTTGCACCTCCTGCAAGGTGCAGTTGGTGTCCTACCTACCTTGCTGCCTGCAGTCCACGGAGCCACCAACCCGAGCTTGCCACATGCCTCAAACCGGGGCAGTGCTCCTTTGCTGCCTGCCAAGCCAACAAACCCCACCAAGAAAGTCCCTTTGCCACCAAGGGCTGGAGCACAGCTTGGCCAGGCTTACCCTGGGCACTGGAGTCTCTCTTCCTCCACATCCCAGGCAGCTTGGAGGGCTCCACGTAGTCGGTCTCATCGGTGGAGACTCCACTGTCTGCTTCTGTGTCCAGTGAGCCAATGGTTTCTTCTAAGAACATCAAACACTCTTTCTCTTCCACAGATAAGTAGTCGTAGCTGTTATCACTCTGAAAGGCAGCACAGAGGGAGGTTATTGTCCTGCATGGTCTTGGCTGTTAAGGTCCCTGACAGCTCCTGGCCATGAGGCTTGGCCAGTGGCGGTGCAAAACTTAGTACTTAAAATCATAGAATCAGGCAGGGTTGGAAGGGACCACAAGGATCAGCCAGTTCCAACCCCACTGCCATGCCCAGGGACACCCTACCCTAGAGCAGGCTGCCCACAGCCTCTGTCAGCCTGGCTGCAAACACCTCCAGGGATCTGGCCCCAAACACCTCCCTGGGCAACCCATTCCAGGCTCTCACCACTCATGGTGAAGATTCTGATTTCTGCAGGAGGATGCCCTCTGCCAAGAGCCCATTGGAAGAAATGATAGATTCATAGAATGATTTGGGCTGGAAGGGGACCTTGAAGGGCCATGAGGATACTCAGAGGGCTGCAGCACCTCTGCTAGGAGCACAGACTGAAAGAGTTGGGGCTGTGCAGGCTGGAGAAGAAGAGGTTCCCAGGTGACCTTATTGTGGCCTTCCAGGATCTGAAGGGGACCTACAAAAAATCTGGGGAGGGAATTTTTAGTCTATCAGGGAGTAACAGGACTGGGGGCAATGGAGCAAAGCTGGAGGTGGGGAGATTCAGACTGGAGGTGATGAGGAAGTTCTTCAGCATGAGAGTGGTGAGAGCCTGGAAGGGGTTGTCCAGGGAGGTGTTTGGGGACAGGCTGGCAGAGGCTGTGGGCAGCCTGCTCTAGGGTAGGGTGTCCCTGGGCACGGCAGGGGGGTTGGAACTGGCTGATCCTTGTGGTCCCTTCCAACCCTGACTCATTCTTTGATTCTGTTCTCTGATTCTAAGATCATCCAGTTCCAACTCCCCTGCCACGGGCAGGGCCACCTCCCACTTTGGGCTGTGTTCCCAAGTCTCCTGGGCTGTGATGGCTGTGGAGGTGCCCATTTACAGGGTGATGTGTCACGAGATATGGAGCACACATGACCTGTGCATCAGATCAGCAAGCATGGAGGAGAAGTTGTCCCAAGGTGGAGTTGTTTTGCAGGAAGGCATCCGGCCAGATCTTTTACCACGAGGCACTGCAACCAGTTTCCCACCCCTGAGAAATCTCAGAGGGTTTGGAAATGGAAAACCTCTTGAGGACTGAGTGTGGCCCTCAAATATATCAATTACCTTCCCGAGGCAGACAGGATGTAATTATTCCATCAATCTTGGCATCAGTGTTGGGAGACAAACAAGCTCTAATGGGCAGAGAGTGAAAAAATGACAGCTCTGCACCCATGGTCCCAGCTCACACCTCTGCCTTAATTAGGAAATTAATCTCCTGTCAGCCAGGAGGAGCAGGGCTGTTGTCTACTCCAGGTGTAGCCACCCTTGTTGGAGCCAGTCTGACCCAGTTATCTAACTGGTCTCACCTCTCTCACTGGGCAGCTGCCAGGGCTGCTCCTGCCCAGGTGCCTTCACTATCTGCTGCTGCATCTTCAGGCAGCTCAGCAGCCCCTGGGCTCTTGCTGTCAATTCCCAGAGGAGGATTTGGAGGAGTGAAGGCTCCTGATTGGTGCCACACACGTGGCAGGATGGAAAGTCTGGGGCAGGAGTTCACAGAACCATAGAATGGGCCTTAAAGATCAGCCAGTTCCAATCTGCAAGGTCTTGTGATGCCAGGAGGAGGAGGAATGGGTTTAAAGTGGCAAAGGGGAGATTGAAACTGGATGTTAGGAAGAAGTTTCTTGCAGTGAGAGTAGTGAGACACTGGCACAGGTCGCCCAGGGAGGTTGTGGAGCACAGAAGCACAGAATGTGATCTTTTGATCACATTCTGTGCTTCTGTGCTCCACAACCTCCCTGGAGGTGTTCAGGACCAGGTTGGATGGTCCTTGAGTGACCTGTTCTAGTGGGAGGTGTCCTTGCCTGTGCAGGGTGGTTGGAACTGGCTGAGCTTTGAGCTCCCTTCCAACCTAAACCATTCTGTGATTCCAACCCCCTGCCGTGGGGCTGATTCCAACCCCCTGCCATAGGAGGTGATTTCTCCCCCCTAGCCCAGGATGCTCCAAGCCCGTGGCCCTTGCACTGCCCTTAGCACAGTGATGCCTCAAGGCCCCCAGGTGCTTCCACAGCACCGATGGGAAGCAGATTCCAGCAGAGATCTCCCCCAAATCCTCCCTCATCTGCCAAGAAGGGTGAGTGGAGCCCCTGCCATGCCCGGGCTAGGTGCCCCAGGGTTACTTACACGCTGTGAGTGGTTGGAAGCTGTGCTGACCATGCTGTCACAGCTGCCAGAGTTGCAGCCAGCCATCCCCAGCTCCTTCTTGGGCATAATATCACAGCCTGCCACGGGGTCCTGCGTGGGGAGCAATATCCCAGCTGCTGCAGAAGACAGAAGAGGTGTGAAGGTGAGAGAGACCCTGCCTGAGATGATGCAAGGGTGCTGGGTCAGGCACTCTGGGAAGCTGCTGGGTGGATGCAGACTTGCTCCACCTGAGGCTGCTGTCTCCAGGTTTGCTGGAGCTTTTCAAAGCATCTTTGGAACCGAAGTTTTTTTTCCCCCTAGAAGAACTGGAAATACCTTTCTGGGCTACCCATCCATGGCCATCTCATGCTGGAGGTTATCTAAGCATCTCAGAGGCATGGATAAGTTGGTTCCTTGTCCATGGTGGGGAAAAGCTGTGAGCCAGGCTCAGCCTCGGAGCTCAGCACCAACGATCTCAGCCCAGAAACGTGAGCCCCAGCCCAGCTCCCAGTCACAGGACCTCTTCTCCCCACCACACCCACCCCTGCCAGCTATGCAGCTCGAGTGCTCTCGAACTGCTGAACCCGAAATGCTGCCGTTTAGTCACAGCCTCGCTCCACCAGGAGCTTCCTCCTGGCAAAGAGCTTCCTCTGCCACCCTTCCTCGGGGGCCACAGAGGTGTCGTGGCCGTGGGGAGGTGCCCCTGCAGCTTTGGGGCACGCCTGGGTGTGCTTGGGCACAGGTCTGGCAGAGCTGGAGCAGAGCAGGGCAGTGCTGGGGGCTGTGCATGGGCTGCAGCGATTTGCTGCCACCACAGCCTCATCTCCTGCTCCTGGCAATGCACCCCAGGTGAGGAGCAGAGCATTGCTGGGGGCTGTGCACAGGCTGCAGTGATTTGCTGCCACCACAGCCTCGTCTTTTGCTCCTGGCAATGCACCCCAGGTGCTCATCTGGTGGGCACACACCTGGCAGAGCTGGAGCAGAGCATTGCTGGGGGCTGTGCACGGGCTGCAGTGATTTGCTGCCACCACAGCCTCGTCTTCTGCTCCTGGCAATGCACCCCAGGTGAGGAGCAAAGCATTGCTGGGGGCTGTGCACAGGCTGCAGCAATTTGCTG
Organism: Psilopogon haemacephalus; assembly: GCA_013396835.1. Classification (NCBI taxonomy): domain Eukaryota; kingdom Metazoa; phylum Chordata; class Aves; order Piciformes; family Megalaimidae; genus Psilopogon; species Psilopogon haemacephalus. Next base: position 23,684 of record VWZI01013910.1, on the reverse strand, counting down.
CCACCACAGCCTCATGTCCTGCTCCTGTCAATGCACTCCAGGTGCAGAGCAGAGCATTGCTGGGGGCTGTGCACAGGCTGCAGTGATTTGCTGCCACCACAGCCTCTTCTCCTGCTCCTGGCAATGCACCCCAGGTGCTCATCTAGGTGCATCCTGCACCCCTGGCACCGGCAAAGGGGCAGAGGGGCCTGGAGTATCTCAGTAGAGAGGAAAAGCTGAGAGAGGAGGTTTAGTGTCAGGCAAGGCTGTAGGGAAGGAAGCAGTGTTGGGTTTGCAGCTAGAGCTCCTGTGGGCTCACTCAGGTTTTGGAGATGCTTCCTAAAACAGGGAATCATGGAGTGTTTTGGCTTGGAAGGAACCTTTAAAGCATGGTTTGCTTTGGTGCTGAGGGGCATGGTTTAGCACCAGGCTTGGCAGAGTTAGGGAATGGTTGGACTCGATGATCTTAAAGGTTATTACCCAACCAAACTGATTCTGTTCTATGAGCCCTGAGGCTGCTGAGCCTGGGGAAAGAGCAGCCCCAGAGAGGATCTGAGCACTGCATGTAAATCCCTAAAGGGTGCAGGGCATGAGGATGGGGCTGGGCTCTTCATGGCCATGCCCAGTGAAAGGACAACAAATTGCAACCCAGGAGGTTTCCACCTCAAACGGGAGGAGAAAATTTGCTGTGAGGATGCCCTGCTGCCCAGAGAGGTTGTGGAGTCTCCTTCTCTGAAGAGATTCCAAACCCACCTGGACATTGCCATCCCCGGGCAAGCTGCTGTGGGTGATTCCTGCTCTGGATGATCTCCAGAGGTGCCTTCCAACCCCACCAGGCTGAGATTCTACCAGCGTGGTGGTGGCTGGGTGGCCAACAACCTGCCACCAGCAGCCCTGCCCGGTGGCAGAGGCACCAGTTAGGGCCACAGAGTTGCGTGGCCAGGGAGAGAGCTCTCTGCTGCCCGCGGGGAGAGGCTGAGCAGCCTTACAAAAGGCATAATTACTTCTGGATGCAAAGCATTGAGCTCCCAAAATTCACCGACACCACCAATTAGGTGTTTTCCCCCGTGCTCAGCACCTGTTCTGCAGCAGAGAGCTGGGCTGGGGAGAGCAGCAAAAGAGCCACCCCCACCCCCCCTCTCCCTCCACCACAACACGGACCCACGCAAGGGGATTTGCTTCTCAGAAGACAGAGGAGCTCTTTGTGCTGCAACCTGCCCATGGCACAGCAACACACTCCTTCCTTCCTTCCTTCCTTCCTTCCTTCCTTCCTTCCTTTCCCCCTTCCTCCCTTCCCTTTCTTCCCTTCCTCCCTCCCTTCCCCTCTTGCAGCAGGATCAGGGAATTAGATCTGGCTGGCAGTAAGTGAGCAGAACTGGCTGCTTGTTCAGAGGCTCAGACCCTGAAAGCATTCCTTTGTCATTGGAACATGCCAAAAAAAAAAAAAAGAAAGAAAAGAAAAATCAGATTTCCACAGCCACAGCCTGGCAGAGCAAATCCTTCCAATGCAGGTGGACCTGAATGTTTTGCTCTCAGCTTTCCAAGATCTGCTGCTGAAGTTAGGCTTGAGCAAGAGGTGGCTTAGGAAGAGCAACAGCCTCGGCTCTTTGATTATGCATAGCTTTAGAGGCAGAGCTGTTGGGAAGTAGGGACAGGGTCTGAGTTTGGGGGGGGCTGTGAAGCTCCTGCGAGCTGCACAGTTCTGTTGTGGCACCCAAATACGTTGTAATCTGAAACTATTTGCAAGCAGCCAGAAGCTGCTGCCAGCTCCATGTGGACTGCTGCAGTGCTTCCTCACTGCCTCCCACCCTGCTGCATGCATCTCGAGAGCAAAACCCTCCCGAGGAAGCAAAAGTCCTGCTCAAACTCCATGCCTGCAGCTGGAGCAGCAGCTCAGAGACAGTGGCTGATGTGTGAGGCAGACCCTGGGTGAGCAGAGCTGATTGCTGCAGGAGGGAGAATTCATGGAATGGGTTGGGCTGGAAGGGACCTTGGAGATCATCCAGTTCCAACCCCACCTTCCACTAGCCCCAGTTGCTCAAGGTCCCATCCAAAGTGGCTTTGAGGACCTCCGGGGAGGAGACATCCACAACTTCCCTGGGCAACCTGCCCCCACCCTTACTGTAAAGAATTTCTTCCTCATCTCCACTCTCAGTCTCCCCTCTCCCAGCTCAAAGCCATTGCCCCTCCTCCTGTCACTCCCAGCCCTCATCAAAAGTCCTTCTCCAGCTTTCCTGTAGCCCCCTTCAGGTACAGGAAAGTTGCTCTAAGGTCTCTCTGGAGCCTTCTCCAGGCTGAGCAGCCCCAACTCCCTCACACTGTCCCCATAAGGGAGCTTCTCCTCTCCTCTGATCATTTTGGTGGCCTCCTCTGGACCCTCTCCAACAGTCCCATGCCCTTCTCACGTCAGGGACACCCACAAAGCCATTTACTGTCATTCAGACAGCAGAAAGAAAGCAGCTGCCAAGGCTCTGGCACCCTTCAAGCCCCAGCTCAGAGGAGAGGCAAAGTTCAGCCCAGAGCTGCGCAGAAACAAGAAGCTCATTTTTTTTCCCCCCCCTCTGCCCACCAGCCCTCTGATGTGATTAAAGCCTTAACACACTCATCCAAAGCCAGGAAAGGGGTAAAAAAAATCAGGAAAAAAACCCCAAACCAAACCAAAACAACCCACCCCTGGGTTTCTTGATTCTTTTTACAGCTCCTTCCTTCTGCTGAGTGACAACTGCAGCAGCTCCACCGCACACGAAACCAGGGCTGAGCAAGGAAGTGGAAAGCTGCAGCACTCGAAAGGTTCTTTTGGGTTGGTTTGGTGGTTTTTCGAGTGCTGTTTGTCCTCTCCTCCTCAAAATGCTTTTGGGAGAACCCCGTTTTTCACAGCCTGATAGGGTGCTGGGGGTTGGGAGGGACCCCCAACACCACCACCACCACCACCACCGCTCTGCCCCGCTAAAGCAGGGTCACCTAAATCAGCCACCACGAAGTTTAGCTCAAACAGAAGCCCAGTGGACACGACTCTCCTGCCAGCTGCCGTAACTGTCCTCCACAAAGCTCACCGAGCCCTCGAACATCAAAGAGCTGCTGAGCGGCAATTAATACTAATTGCTCTGTATCGAGAAGCTGCTTTCCTCCAAGCCAGGTCCTACCGCCGGTGCTCCGTGCTGGCAGCGCCGGTGAAGGACCTCAGCGTTTTCTGCTGCCTAAAAGCGGAGCGGCCAAACCCCCTCTGCCTTACAGCTGCCCAGCCGAAGGCTTCATCCAGCTCAAAAAGGAGGAGGTGATCTTTAAAGGTCCCTTCCAACAGCAGCCGCCAGTCTGCAGGTACCACCCCAGCAGCTCCTGCTCTGCGGCAGGACGGGACCCACCTCGGGGTGAAAGGAGACGGTGGTGGCAGATCTATAATTCCTCCTGTTTAAACAAGTCAGGCGAGTGCAGGCAGCAGCTGCCTGGGCTGTTTGCTGCCCTCGGCACAGCTACAGCCCTTGCACACAGCCGCGGAATGGTAGGGCTGGAAGGGACCTCTGGAGATCATCCAGTCCAACACACCACAACCCCCACCCCATGCCAGAGCAGGATCACCTAGGGCAGGCCACACAAAAACACATCCAGGCAGGTTATGAAAGTCTCCAGAGAAGGAAACTTGTCCAGCAAAGCCTCACCAAGCAGCTGCTGGGCTCCCCCCCTGCCTCCAGCTTTCCTCCCACCACCTCGATCTCCCCTGGTGCCACCTTCCCCCACGCTTCAACCCTTCCAAAGCAAAGCACAGCGACCAACAGCTCCACATACCACCCAGGCAGAGCAACTCAGCCCCTTCCTCCCCACTTCAACCCTTCCAAAGCAAAGCACAGGGACCCAGAGCTCCACATCCCACCCGGGCAGATCCACTCAGCCCCCGGCAGCAGAATGCTCAGAGATTAATTCCATTCCCCCCCCTTTTATTATTATTATTATTATTTTTTTACCAGGCCGTCTGTCGTTCTGCGTTGCCCAGATCCTGGCCGTGCCTATCCCAGGACTTCTTTGCTCTCCTGAGCTAACCAAACAGAGGCGAGTTACACATTAACTCACCTCCCTCGCTGAGATAAGGCTGCTCGGCTGCCCGGCAGATGGGCACAAGGCCCTCGGGTGGGCGCTCACAGGCGAGCCCCCAGCCCCGGGGGTGGAAGAAATTCACCTGGCACCCATGCCAGGCAGCTTCGCCCTTAAAACAACCTTCTCTTTCCGAGCCGAATCAGCCAGGTGCCTTCATGCCCTGCCAAGGGCAGCTTTGCTCCGAGGCAGCGCAGCGCAGCGCAGCGCAGGCGGAGGCGCAGGCAGCGCAAGCACTCCGCGCCCGGGGAGGCTGCGGATGGCTCTGCCCGGTACCACCCAGCTCACTCACTTCCCTGCTTGGCTGCTGCGAGCCCTCTGATGTCCTCAGCACGGGTTTCGCCGGAGACTCCTTAATCCGGCATCCTGTTCTGCCACATAGCTGCTCGCTGACAGCCGCAAGGAGCCCAACGAGCAGCCCTGACCCAAGCACCTTCCTACACAGCTAATTAAAACCCTCGGCTGGGTGCTCGCAGCCTCCGTCTGCTGAAGGCATCGCCCCACCAGGGCTTTGCGGGGTGGTTTAGGGGGTGAGGTCCCTCCAGACAGGGCTCCCGAAGGCTCTAAACACAGGTTGGTGCTGGAGCCAGGTAGATACTTGCAGCTCGCCCCAGATGCTTTCCCAGGCACCGCAAGTTTGCCACCTGCTGCTCTGCTCTGTGCCGTGGGGAGATTCTTGTGAAGATGAGGAAGAAAGGCAAAAGCCATTTTGGAAGGGAAGCTTCGACTCTTAAGTTGATTTATGTGCTGGAGGAGGGGGTCGTGCACAGCTCTGGGGCTTGTTCTGCACCTCCTGCCCAGCTGCAGCTCCCCTTCAGCCCTCCTGCCTTCGGTCCCTGCAGGCGCTGAGCTCCTCTGCAGGTCCAGTCCTGACCTCTCTAATGCTGGACATGAAAGATTGGGTCCCAGAGCCTGGGTAAAGCTAAAAGCCCCCTAGACATCCCCTCACAGTCCACCTCACCATCCTCCTCACTGACACCACCACCTCCAAAACTGCTGCTGGGACATTTCCATCAGCAGCATCCCCTCTCTGAGGAGGGGGACCCCCCCCCCCGCTGCCTCTCTCTAGAAGAAATGGAAAGAAAAGCTTCATTGTGCCATCTCCAGCACAGGGTGACACTGACCCACTCCCCCCCAAGCACCCAAACCTGCCCAGGTGATGCTGCAGAAGCAGCTGGAAGAGCTGCAGTGACCTGTTATTAGTTGTGGGTGGCCCTGCTGATAGCAGGGGGGGCTTGGACAAGATGATTTTTGAGGGTCCCTTCCAGCCTGGTGCAATCTGTCAACTTCTAATTACCCAAACTTTGGGTTGTGGGTTTTGTTTTTTGGGTTTTGGGTTTTTTTTTGTTTTCCTGTTAAAATCACAATTTTCTCGCTGGCCAGCATTGCTCTCCTCCATCAAAGACTTGTGTCTGCTGGGCAAGGTGGTCCCCCTCCTCCTCCTTCTCCTCCTCCTCCTCCTCCCTGCCTGCAGAAATCCTACAGCAAACCTGCTGCAGCCACCAGAGCCGTTCACATTTGCATGCTTCAAGGACTATTTTGATCATTTTATTACGATTGTTACGAAGCAAAAGGGCTGTGTTGCAACATGTTCCCCTGTCACACAGAACAGGGAAGTGGAAACACCAGTTATTTAAAGCCATGCTAGGATGGAGAGAGAGAGAGAGAAAGCAGATGAGCCAGGAAGTGCAGAGGTTGCTGAGCCCCAGCTGGGAGCTGTTAGAAAAGGGAACATGTGCCCCCAAGAGCAGATCAGCAGAACCAGCAGCTTCTGGGAGAGCTTCCAGCCAGCTCTCCTGCAGCAGAAGTGAAGAGATGGGAGTGTAGCACCTTGGGAGCGTTGCAGTAGCCCCAAGAGGCTGCCCAGGCTTTGTGGAAGCTGGTGAGTGAGGGTTTGGTGCTTGTGGAAGGGTTGGCTGGGGTTTGTGGTGGCTGGTGCAGCAGACAGGGTCAGGGTCCTGCTGGTTTTAGTCAAGCTGTGCTTAGAGCTGGGAGGGAGGGAGGGAGGGAGTTAACAGCCAGAGGTATGATTTTATTGCACGTTCAAACACAGTGAGAGTGAGGGCAGGACAGGGATGTCCTCCAGCAGAGGGCAAATGTGGCCTGAGAGCTTCATGGCAGCAGCACAAGGACTTAAATAGAACAAAATCAACCAGACAGGGGTTGGAAGTGACCTGTGGAGATAGCTGAGCCCAATCCTCCTGCCAAAGGGAAGGGACCTGTGGAGATGGTTGAGCCCAATCCTCCTGCCAAAGGGAAGGGACCTGTGGAGATGGTTGAGCCCAATCCTCCTGCCAAAGGGAAGGGACCTGTGGAGATGGTTGAGCCCAATCCTCCTGCCGAAGCAGGACGACCTGGGGCAGGTCACACAAGAACACATCCAGGTGGGTCTCGAAAGTCTCCACACAGCCTCTTTGGGCAGCCTGCTCCAGGGGCTCCAGCACCCTCAGCAGAAGCTTTTCCTCACATTGAGGTAGAGCTTCCTGGCTTCCAGTTTGTACCCATTGCCTCTCACCCCATCACAGGGCTGGTGCCTGGACCCTTTCTTGCTGCCCTCCACCCTTCAGACCTTTCTGAAGATCGATGAGATCTCCTCTCAGCCTGCTCTGGCTTCTCTCCTCCTAGAGCTTGCTGCCTGCAGGGCTCTCTGCCTAGGTCGGGTAGATGTCATGATCCATTAGGAGAAGTTTTGAGCTTCTCTGAATCAGCTGCATGGAAAGAACCTGTTCTTTCTTTTATTTATTTATTTATTTTTCCCTGTTCCTCTTCCTCCATCAAATATAAATAGCTCCAGCCCAACGTGAAGGGTGACTTCATATCTCTGGCATGAAGCATATGCCAGCAGTCAAACGATGCAGAGAAAGCTGTGAAGGGACTTTGGCATTTTTCACACAACCTGCCATGCCTCACCCTGTCCATAAACAAGGAGGAGACAAATGAATCAGTCCTGGCCCTGAAGGAAACTCATCCAAACGGCGTCACTGATAAGATGCTTGCCTCATGGAGGGATGTTTGTTTGCCTCTGCTGGGACTGTTGGGCACTTTCCTTACACCAAATTGTGTGCACGGTTGGAGGATGCCAAAGGCTGGGTGGTTGGTAGCTGCTATCACACGGCGAGGGAAAGAATTAACTCTTTGCCTGCCTGCAAGCTGGGGGAAGAGCTCCCATCTATTGTCTCTGCTTTGCAGAGAAGAGGGAGAGAGCTGAGGGGATATAAGAGCAGGGAGGACGGAGTTAGGTGGTCTCTGAGGTCCCTTCCAGCCTAAGCCATTCTATGATTAGGAAGAAGTCTGCTGCTGCTAAGCCAATAATCTTTACTGAGTGATGTGTAGATGTGGGGACTGCAGGCACAGCTCCCCACAGGGCTGCACCAAAAGCAGAGTGGCCAGAGGGTCAAGGGAGGTGGTTCTGCCCCTTTGCTCTGCTCTAGTGAGACCCTACCTGCAGCACTGTGTCCAGGTCTGGAGCCTTGCCACACAAGGATAACATGGAACTCTTGGAGAAGGTCCAGAGGAGGCCATGAAGATGATCAGAGGGCTGGAGCACTGCTGCTGTGAGGACAGACAGGGAGTTGGGTCCATTCAGCCTGGAGAAGGCTTCAGGGAGACTTCAGAGCAGGCTTCCAATACCCAACAGGCTACAGTGTTTGGCTCTTCTTTAATGAAAGAAGGAATTTAGTGCTGCTGAAAGGGGCAGAGTGGCACTAGGAAACCAGAGTCTGATATTGAACTGAAGATCCAGAGCTGCACAGACTGGATCAGCCCAATCCAAGGGCTGGGATTGTTGATCAAGCAATCCCCAGTAACCAGCTTTCCCCATCAAGCACATCCCCAAGGCAGCAGTTTTCCTTTCCAGGGGCCATTTAATACCTCCAGCACACAGGTCAGCCATTCAGCAAGGAATTTAATGCTTATTGTAAATTTATATGGGAATAAGAGTAATGACAAGGGCAGAATTTGTATCTTAAGGGCTTTTGGGACTGGTTTGGACAGGTGACACTTCCCTGCCAGTGCCTCAGCCTGTCCCATGACACCCTAAGCCAACAGACTGGTACCATGAAGCTGCTTTGGTGATAGTTAAGGGTTGGTAATAAGGTGCAACTCCCCTCCCAGGAGGTTTTAACCCCCTCCTAACATTTAAAATAAGGGAATTGTACTTTAAATGGCTCCATCTCTTCATTTGAAACTGTTTGTTTGGCAGAGTTCAGGAGAATCACACAAAGTGGTTGGTTTTTTTTTTTCGACTCAAGGTCAGTATCAAAAGTTCTTTGTCCTTTGGGAGGTGGTCAGGGGAGGGTGCATTGAGAGCAGCAGCTCCTCTCCCAGGGTTGGGGAGCAGTGAGAGCAGCAGCTCCTCTCCCAGGGTTGGGGAGCAGTGAGAGCAGCAGCTCCTCTCCCAGGGTTGGGGAGCAGTGAGAGCAGCAGCTCCTCTCCCAGGGTTGGGGAGCAGTGAGAGCAGCAGCTCCTCTCCCAGGGTTGGGGAGCAGTGAGAGCAGCAGCTCCTCTCCCAGGGTTGGGGAGCAGTGAGAGCAGCAGCTCCTCTCCCAGGGTTGGGGAGCAGTGAGAGCAGCAGCTCCTCTCCCAGGGTTGGGGAGCAGTGAGAGCAGCAGCTCCTCTCCCAGGGTTGGGGAGCAGTGAGAGCAGCAGCTCCTCTCCCAGGGTTGGGGAGCAGTGAGAGCAGCAGCTCCTCTCCCAGGGTTGGGGAGCAGTGAGAGCAGCAGCTCCTCTCCCAGGGTTGGGGAGCAGTGAGAGCAGCAGCTCCTCTCCCAGGGTTGGGGAGCACAGAGCAGCAGCCCTTTCTCAGGGATGGCACCACAGCAGCAGCCCCTTCTCAGGGTGGGGACATTTAGAGCAGGTTCAGTCGACAGTTTTGGAGGCTTTTTTTTAAACCAAAGAGTTTTTTTATTGTTCCTAGGCAACAAAAGAAAACACCAAGCAGTGACACAGACACCATCTCCCCTCCAAGGGAACCCATTCTCTGTTAGTCCATTTCCTATGCAAACCTGACACAGCAAAGCTAAACACTCCGAGGTTAAATAAACCTAATTTGAGCAATGCTGCAATTGAGAAATCCCTCCTAATTATTTTATTTATTTGTTTCTTTGCTTTCCTTTTTCATGCTTCCAGAACTCCATCCGGGATCCAAAGCTAAAAGCTAAGTGTTGCTCCCCCAAAAAAAAACAAGGCAGACAATAAATATTTCTCTTCCACTCCTATTTCAAAGCCACCACCACACTCCCACACCCTCCCCTCCCCCAACCCCAGTCACCTCGTACCCCTTTCTCCTGAGGTAGGTTTTTATTGTCCATTTTTACAGCTGGCAAACAGTGAGGATCAGCTCCCCTGCTTTGAGGTGCTTTAGAACCTCTTCAGCGTGGCAGCTAAGAGCATCACAGTATCTTGATTTCACTCCCAGCCAGTATTTCATCTCAAGTAGTTCTAGCACAGTGTAATCTTCAAGTTCCTTTGAGCTATCAGCTTAATTGTTTAGGTTTCTAAGCATCAGCTTCTGGAGGGTTGCTTTTAATGTTGGGGTTGTTTGGTTTGGTTTCGCCCCCCATTAATAACAGGCTAAAAAAGCAAAGCAGGGTTTAAGACTTGGGAGCTAAGTGGCTCTAGAGGACACTCTCAGCAGTGCTAATGTCTGGTTTAATACTGAATTCAAACCTGGTCCACAGTGCTCTTAGTGATTCTATCCCTTATGCTTCAAGTCTTGATTCAGCAAAGCACTTAGGTAAGATTTTCCTTCCTCAATAAGACCCATCCTGTATTTCTTCAGGGAGCCTCTGGTGAGAACTTCAGTGAAAAGAAGTGAGGTTTTTGCTGTGGGTTTCTTTTTTTCTTTTTTTTTTTAAGCCTTAAGGAACGGAGGGAATCCTTTAAAAGTTCCACTTGGAAGGTGGATTTCTTTCTGCCTCAGCCGCACCTTTCTTTTCGCTCCCTATTTGTGTAAGCGCGAGGAAGGTGACTCAGAAGTGTTAACAGCAACGTGGTAGGCTAAAAATAAGGCTAAAATGCACTAAAAGAAGTGTGGGTTGCAGGCATGTCAAAGAGACAAAAAAAAAAAAAATTAAATCCCCTTCAGTCATATGCACCTTAAAAAGAAAAAAAACAAACCTCAGAAGCACTTCTTGTTGAGCCTCACAACCCCACCGTGAGGTAAGAGATACTAAACCGGTTTTCAACTTCCCTGATAGCCACCAGCAGGAGAAGCAAGGGGCAGCTCAGGCAGCTTATTTTTGCCTTGAAGCTTCAACAGCACCCTTCATCATCAGGCAGCCAGCAGCAGGAGAGGCAAGGGGCAGCTCAGGCAGCTTATTTCTGTCTTGAAACTTCAACAGCACCCTTCATTATCAGAATTAAGAGCCTGGCCCCTGAACAGTCACCGGTGACAAATCAGAACACCACTTTAAGGCAGAATGCAGACGAAGAGACACCCTTCTGGGTGTCCCTCTTCAGACAGGGAGGGAGACCCTCTTGTTTTTAATCAGCAAAGAGCTGAGAACTACACCTTTTTAAAGTGCTAATTCACAGTATCTGGAATCTGGTTCAGCTTAGTCACGCCAGTGGCTGTGAGAGAGCAGCTCTACCTGAATCTGCTTAAAGGCATTTCAAAGATGCTAATGAAGTCATTTCCCTGCTTACTTTTCTTTCCTTCCTCCCCCCTTGCAGAATTTCAGACACCATGGTGAAGAAGAACCCAAAGCATTTCAAGCCACATGCCAATGCTCTGATGCAGTGTAAACACCTGGGGTGGAGGGTGGGGGGGGAGGTTTGGTTAAGTTATTCTTTCAAGCAACTAAAAAGAAAAAAAAGCTACCTATGGAGGATTAATGACTTTACTCAACACTTAATCACCTACTTAGTCATTTCAAGAAGGCTACCTTAAAGCTTCGAGGCCTTTTTTTTCTCTAAAGCCAGGACTTCACACAACCACCACAGCCTACTCCTGATGGCAACAGGGCAGCTTTGGAGAGACCCTTCCCCGTGACATCAAACGAGCAGAGTCTAACTCCTAGGACAAGTAATGCTGAGTTTCCCCAACCCCCTCAGCGTGCCTTAATTACCCTGAAAGCAGAACACAGAGGGAACAATTCAGCAGGTCCTAGAGGCTGGGTTTGAAGCTAGTGTTGAACAAGCTGGGGGAGGGGGAGGGTCTGTGCCTCTGCTCAGGTGATGCACACAAAGGGAAGGCTCTTTTCAGCGACCAAGTTGTAGCTGCCAGCACCAACCACCCCCTGGCCCAAAGTCCTGCAGAACAGCATGCGAGAAGATTCCTATTTCAGATCCACCAGCAGAGTTCCTTAACCACACCAAAAACCTGTGTGTCTGGGCCACCCTTACACGTTTGCTTTTTTTCAAGCTTTGTGAACGGAATTTTCAGAGGATTACATACAGCTTCATCAAGGGAAGCCAGGATTTCATCCTGGCCGGGTTGAGGTAGTCGATGTAACCATCCTCAGGCAGGCTTGTCACACTTCTCCAAAGTTGGTGTGTCCTGTCTCCTTGGCGTGCTCCCTGGCTTCCACTTGCCCGGTCAGTCCCTTCTGGCACACCATGCACCTCAGGGCGAAGTGATTGACGTCGGTGAACTGCCTCTTCCTCCTGGCTTCGTCGGCCAGCTCCAGGGCTTGTGCAAGAACCACGTCATCGGTGGTGGAGAAAATGGTCTGGGGAGGAACGTCCGTGTCGGGGATTCTCCTCTCCAGGGGGTCGTAGTGAATGCCGTCGTAGATCAGGAGGACTCGCTTAGTGTAGCCTGCGTCTTCCCCGAAGCGGTCGATCCGCACCGTCTGCGTGTCCACCACGCAGATCTCACACTGGTAAAACTTGGCCAGGATGGACACCTCGATGGCTCCTCCCCAAGTCTCCTCCTTGCGGATCCAGTCGCAATACTCCCCGTTGGTTTTCCCCAGCACCGCCTGGCAGTAAGCCTCGGGGTCGGCGGCTACGATCTGGGCGATGAGGTTGCGCATCTCCGGCGCGCAGCCCGGCTCGTACACGCCTCCCTCCACCACGTAGTAGATGCTGGTGAAGAGGCAGGAGTTGTCGGCCGGAACGACCCTCCTGGCCAGCACAGGCACGGCTTCCCTCAGCGAGTGAGACATGGCTCTCTTGGCAACCACAGGCGAGTCAGGCTGGGGTTTGGAAGCGTCCTCCTCGACGATGAGAGTGTCGCCTGTCAAACGCAGGAGGAGGGAGAGTTGAGAGGGGCGTGCGGATGGGGCTTAAAGGGATGCTGCTGCCCCCTCCAGCAGAGCCAGGTGGATGCGTTGCCTGTGTGAACCGCAGAACGCACCCGGCTGGAAGGGACCTTTAAAGGTCATCTAGTCCAGCCCTCAGCCGCGCAGCACCCGGGCGGAAAGCAGCCTCAGCACCTCGCTGTCGTGTACTCACCTGGAGTGTCACCAGCCCCTGCCTCCCGTCAACCTCGTCCTTTAGTCTCCGGACCCCCCCCCGGAGACGCAGCAAAAACCACCACCGGCGCTGCTGGCGAGCAGGAAGTGTTCCCGAGCCGGGTGTTGACAGCTACCCCCAGGAGGCAGAACCGGTCCCGACAGCCGCCTGATGAGGAGGGGCGTGCTGGGCCGCAGCCTCTTTTAATTAAGCTAATTGCAGCCGCCGCATCAGCGGAGGCCATAAAGCGCCGGCGCCAGTACCCACCCTCCCTCCACCCCCCCAAAAGGCGCAGACCTGCGGCTCCCGCCCGGTCCTCACCCGAGTGGATTCCGAGGTCACCGAGCCTCTTTTCGCCGTCGCTAAGGTCCAGGCTCCTCGGCGGGAAACCCAGCAGGAGGCGCTGGGCCGCGGCGGGGACGCCAGTGAGGGCAGCCAAGGTGGCCTGCATGTCGCGGAGGCGGGAGTGTGCCGTGAGGCCGGGCAGCGGGTGGGTGCCGCTGCGGGCCTTGCAGCGCAGCCGCAGCATCCTCCGCGGGGCCTTCGCCGCCGCC
>VWZI01013909.1:30708-41164 GCA_013396835.1 Psilopogon haemacephalus | reverse complement strand
AAAGATAAGAAAAGGAAAAGGAAAAGGAAAAGGGAAAGGGAAAGGGAAAGGGAAAGGGAAAGGGAAAGGGAAAGGGAAAAAAAAAGAAAGAGAAAGAGAAAGAGAAAGCCAAATCAAACTAAAAATAGGTGCCTGGTTCCTTTAAGGCATTTGGAAACCGCAGCCCTATATGTTGAAAAACTTCAAACATCCTTATTAAGAAGTGTAGTGGTTTAGTTTTATAGTGAAGTTGCAAAGAATTAAAAACAAAGAAGGAACAACAGATGGTATATGACTAGAGACTTGCAGGAATGAAAATCTCCTGGACCAAATCTCAAGGTACTCAGAATCACAAGACTCCATTTATAGAGGGATTATCTCTCAGAAACCAAAGACAACCAACCATGCATCAACTAGAGGAGAATCCATCCTTGACCTACTTGCAAATAGAGAGAAATTGATTGAAATTCTGACAAAGACAGCCAAATGTGGAACCAGCCACAATGAGTTAGCTGAATCTAGAGAAATAAGTAATGAGTTCACAAAGCACAATAGCACAAGGGTACTGGATTTTTAAAAAGAAAATAAGGTTTAAATCCATAACAATCGAGGAGCCAGCAAATTTTTGGACACATTCCCAAGATAGCGAAGGTGAGAGAGGCTTACCAGGACATTTCATGCTAAGCCACTTGAGCCAATAATTGAGAAACTCTCATAGCTGATCTGTGTGAGTTTATGCATTATTCAATGTCCATGGTCCCACTTATTCACTGTATCCTACTGTTCCTTTTCCTGCTCAGGTCATCTTCATATTTGTGGGAATGTGAAATAATGAGCAGGTTGGCCTTAGTTTACATAGCTGAAGAAGATACAGGACTAATTCTCATAACATGGCAACTGCCTCCCACAAGGGAGTAAGGATAGCGAGACATCTGGTTAGAGAATAGCAGGTTATCATGCATATTAATAAGTAGGGTCGTGCTTGCCTAGGTCGTGTAGGCATGGTGCTCAGTGCTTGGTCTATATAAAAACAGGTGTAATGGGTAATAAAGGCCTTCTACTAATTCATCTTGAATTTCATGGAGTCCATGGTGCATCATTCGCTGCGGCCTGACACATACTCAGTGTCCCTCCTATATATCTGTATAGCAGAACATAGATACCGATGCCAAGAGTTTAGTTAGAATAGTAAATCCAAAGTTTGCTCATATAAATGCCCATAACAATTTGGATCTAGACAATTAGAGAGCAGCAAACACAGAATAATAGCAAGCCTGATTTACAGGATTAAAACTCCTTAAAAGAATGGAGTTCTCAAAGGCAGAATAACAACAATACTACACAATACTATGCTATGCTATACTAATAATAGCCGGGGAGCGGGGGTGAGGAAAGGGCTATACAAATGGTTGGGGAGTAATCCTGTCTAAAAATCTAACTTTCCCAAGAGGTGAAATTATTCAGTTTTGTAGGGAATGTTTGTGCATAATTCTTTTAATGTATAAGCTGAAAACCCTATTTCAAACAATTTTAAAANAACATCTGGAAGGACTCTGACATAAATTAAACCAACATATTAAAAGTGCAAGGGCTCTGAGTCAAATCAGCTGACTCCAAACAGCTAGTATCCATCCTATTAAATTCTAATAGACTCCAGAAAAAGTATGGACTCCACCTTATTTGTGTACCAGGAATGGCCTATGACACATACAAATTCTCAAGCATTTGATAGAAATTGTTTGGGAGATTGCTGGTGAGTGAAAAAAAACAATATCATGCTAGAAAACAACTAAAACAATTTAAAGCGTTTAGCAATAGTATAGAAGTGCTCATAGTCTTTAGCAGAGACCACACAACCCTCTAGCAAAATATTACTTACACAGAAAAAGAGAATTTGGCTTTTTAGCATTCTTGATATATCACACATCACATCAGGAAATTACATTTGAGGACTACAAGATGTTTGGAGGGAGTACTTTCTAAATTTGACTTGCTGGGACTAAAATGCATTATAAGTCACTATATTTAGTTTTATTCTATTTTTCCTTTCACATTACTAAAGGAGGGAGATCTAGAATTCATTGCTTGTTACCAATTATCAGCTTCTACTCTGCATAATCAACAGTTTCATAGGTGTAGATATTCTCTGTGTGTCATACATGTCTGATTCAGATGGAATAGTAGATAGGCTTTACTCAGGATTGTACAACAAACCTCTGAGATCCAGATAGAAACTATCGCAAGACAGATCTCGTTGTTATTATGACAGGCCTCTTTCACCTAATTATTTCATCTTAGATATTCCAATATTTCAGTGGCTCAGTGTATTTTTACATATCTTTCTGATTATAAGATGTTTTGCCATCTGGTTGTATCTGACCAACTAGACCAGAGGATCAAAGAGGTTGCTTTCTCACCTGCTTGATCTAGTTCAGGTTTGTAGTGCATGCTTCACTATAACAGCTGATTGTAGTGGTAAACCTGAAGGGTCAAATTAGGCCTGTACATTTGCTGGCTTGCCCAGACATGTTCTTCTGCCTTCCCATTGTTTTGGGGGAGAGGCAACCACTGGAAAAAGAGCAAAAGACCTGGACCCAAGGAGTCTGAGCACTGAGGTTTACACAACTTGCTTTTCTCCTTGTGGTGGTTTAGCAGTTACCTGCCCCCACACCCTTTGATATAACCCAGGCTAGAACTCAGAACAGCTGGAAGCTGGTAAACGAAGCTTTGTATTTACAGCAATGCTCAATATACAAGCAGACATTTACAATGTATAACAGATATTTACAGATATATACAGTTGTCCTGGTAGGGCAAAAATTCTGCCCAGAGTTGGTTCACTTCCTGGGGTTCCCTCCCCACTCTGTTGTAAGGTCTGGGGTGGGTTGCAGGGACAGACCACATGGTTTTGGAACCAGGAAGTCTTGGGCCACATGGACAGGTCCCCCTGGGTGCAGGACTTTCGAATCAATTGGCCAGACAATGGACGCTGATTGCCCATTGGTCAGTTTTGTTGACCTAACATCCAGAAACTTTCTCTTCTAGTGTTAATTAGCTAATTTGAGTTAAATTGGATTGATCAAATGCATATTAATAATTACTACTAGATCTAGATATAATTTATGTGATGCGTTTCATAACTGTTATGATCAAACCTGTTTATTATTAAAATTTATTAGTTGGGGTGGAAAAATTTGGATATCAAAATTAATAAACAATATTAATTTTGGAAAATAATCTCACATTAGTTAATCATAACAACTTCCATCATACTGATCAGTTCAATGATTCTTGGCACATCTTGCTAAACATATGTACCAAATATTTACTATTACTTTTGTTCAAACTGAATCCAAAAGCCCAGTCCTGAAAAAAAAAAGTGATGCCAACACCTTTCACTATTAAGTATACAACTTCTTAGTGTCTTTTAGAAGGTTTACTGTTCCATAAAAAAAAGGATAAAATTACTTCAATTAAGCAATCTGAATTGCAAATTATGTTCCTATAATAGAAAAAATGTCAGAATGATGGAAAAGACCAGTAGATGACATTCCAGTTCCAAAATTACTGATGATGCCAGGAGAATTCTTCCCCAGGCATTCAATAATGGTTATCACAGTTTATTTTTACAGGATTCCATGAATCAGAAATCCATGTATTCAATGTTGCAGTATTTTGTTTATTGTCTGTACAAATGATAGATCTTTTTGTTTTGTTTTGTTTTGTTTTGTTTTAGAGAAAGTTAGTGTGCTCACATTATACTAAAACTAAGCAAAATACAATTAAAGACATTTGGGTTCCTCTCTAGGTGAAATGAAGTCTTAAGTAAGAGTGGAAATGAAAGTTACATGTCTTTGACTCTTTATCATAAGTACAATTAATATCCATGGGCATGAGTGAGACTACAGATAATGCAACATCTTACAGTAGGTTTCAAAATGTATTTTGCAAAATAGTATTCTTCATATTGCCCACCATCTTCCTAAGCAGAATAACTCATTGTTATCTAAAATTTTCTAGAGGAAATAGTGTCTTTCCTTTATGCTCCTATTTCACTTGTTTTCTCTGCATACATTAGAGATGAAAACAAATAATTGAAATTAACAAACTGACAATAAAAAAGGTCTGTTCTGAGTGCCACCCACGGGTCTTTCAAATGATGAAAGCACTTTGCAATATAAGATTGCTCTAGTCTCTGAACATGAATCCTAGTTTGAAAGACTGAAAATCTCCCTGAAGTCTGAAACACTTAAATAATTTAGATTAAATTTAACTTGTGCTACACTTTACAAGCCCAGAACCATAGTCACAACTTTACTGGAAAGCTTATAAAAATTTGAAATGCTCCAATAATTTTAAATCTTGTAGAAGCCTAGTACTTTCCAAATTAAAGTGCTAATAAAAAAAATTAGCACAGAAATTTAAATCTCTGTGTGCAGCATGATTTAAAATTATTGAAGCCTTTCAATTTTTTATGAGGTCTCTGTGTAGAAGTGACTGGAAAAGCATTTTTAGTACAATAGAAGTAAGTTAGAAAAGAAAATAAAGAAAATCTATAATCAACAGCAGTGTAGTATAGGGACCTTTTCAAGGTGCTAAAGAGGTGAGTTTTGAAAGAACAAACACATATTGAAAAGTGAAGCAGATAGTGTTCTGCTTAAAACATTTTAGTAGGATTCAGGAGACATTAGTTTTAAGTTCTGATTTTGTGGAAACTATTTAATTTTTCTCAATCCCTAGTTCTTCTTTTCTTATCTCAACAGAAAATTCTTCTCCCCCCCTATTTTATTGCTCTTCATCTGATTGTGGATATATGGATATATACCATGCCAACAACATTCATATATAAGCTAGCTATTCCAGTACTACTATATAGTTGATACAGTCAAATACATTCTTTTAAAACACTGTTCTAGCAATTGTAAACTCCTACAATAAGGTACAAATAGAAAGTACTTCATGAAGAAGTCTGTTAGTCTCCACTGACTAACCTGAGGTCACTAATTTAGCTATTTATTGTAGTATCTAAAGTTGAAGAGATTTAAGATAAATTGTTATTATCTCATCTAATTGTTAAGACTTACAGGTATGCCTGCAACACTTACTATTTACAGCTCTAAAAAATTTCAAATATATAATTGTAAGTCAACTGAATGTTCAAGTGTTAGGTGCTGTGATTATCTTTACAAAGTGTGAATATGCAAAGGTCACAGACACTTCAGTGGAAAATACATAGTTCATATATAATAAGGTAGCTTTTTTATTTTTAATCACAATGATCACAGTAAAGAGAACTAAAGAAAGAAACGTATTTGGTGCACATTTGCTAGGATTGAGAGGTGGGACACAACTTGATGCAAGCTAATTGTCACTTTATCATGCAGAATGCACCACTTATATAAGTTAACATAAACGTGTCTTTTAACCATTGGCTAACTTAATCCCACAATGGGATTGGTCAAATGATATGACTGTGCAAACCCCACATGAACCCACACCTTAACCAGTGCCCAAGACAAAAGACCCTAATGTCACAATCATTGCCCAGTTCCCCCTTTCAACTCCCCCAGCACCGTCTGCAAGGTCATTATGACCTTTTAAGGGATCCAGTGGCTTGTGTCCCTCCAGGGCTAAGACATCACCCTCCACTAACTGCATGGTGTTTGGTGAGTTACCTCTAAGCTTTCTTCCCACACACATATCTGTAGTTATGAACAATTGTCACGGGATAGCACTAATTAAATGCAGTATCCCGTGCGACGAGGGGGTCCTAGTGCCCTCTCGCCAGTTCTTTTAGGTTTCGGTCGGCAGAAATAGACGAACGCGTTGCTTAAAGGTCAGGTATAAACGTTTAACAACCAGGACTGGGGAAAACAGAGAGGTTACATGCAAAAATAGATCCCGATCGCGCCTATGAATACCCGCGGGAGCGCGAAGCGGGGGAGGGAAACACGCTCCTTCCCGAACCCAGAGGGGAGGGGGAAGAAGGGAAACCAACTTAGCCAAAATTAGGGAAAAGGGGAAAAGAATAATAGAGGGATACAGAGAGAGAGAGATCAGCCTTGCCGCTTAGGAGAGCTGCCATGCTTGGCTGCCTGCAGCCTGCTGCTGTGCATGTGGCTGGGCTCCTCAACAGCCACGGCGGGAGACGACGGTGAGTGAGGAGAGTAAGGAAGAGTGGAGGAAGAGCAACTAATGGTCGCTGTGCCCCTCCTTAAATACCCCTGGTGGTGTATGAGGCTGACCGACAGGCACTCAGCATTCTTAAGCTGGCCAATTGGTTTACAAAGCTCCATGTCTGCGTGCTGCCCAAGGCATCCCTGGCTCCGGGGGGGGCCATGTGGGGTGCCCCCACCCCCTCAACTCCTACCAGACCTTGGACGGTAGGGGGAGGAGAGAGCTTAGAGGTTGGACCAATTCTAGGGTATGTGTCACCCCATACTGGGACAATAATATTCTTATAGACGTAATTACAGGAGAACCTGAAGAATTACTTCCAATGACCTAAATAAATCTGAGTTTTAGTGACAGACTGAGATTATTTCACTGGATGATAAAATCCTCCTGATGTGAAGCAAGCGTCAATGCAGCAAAACACATTTTCACTAAGCTGATGTAAACATCTGACATGGTTTTGTTTTTTTTAGCTATAAACTTAGAGAGATAATGTGAAAGTTAATTACTATACACACGAATTCTTGAGATAAAGAATACTTACAGGGCAAAATACTGAAAATGCAGATCCTGAAATTAGAGATGGACATTTTTGAAAGTTGTTACTTTACATACATCCTTCTAGTTAAAGAACACTAGTACAGGATTTAACAAAACTAGAGAGAATTGTCTTTAAGTTCAATCAAGTGATTAAATGCTTCGGTACTAGAGCAGTCTCAGTATCTATTCTTGAGCTTATTTTATTTTTTGTGAATTATCTGTTTGGGTGCTTCAGAGAGAGTATAACTTTGGCTTAGTAAAACTACCTATGTTTGAATTTTTTAGACTCCTTTAGTATTAAGAAATGAAATTATTTTCTCTCTAACATGATAGATGCCCTAGCCATGTTCTTATTTTTCATTATCTATGGATGACCTGGAAAGTGAATGTGTTAGAATATTATGCAATTTGCTCCATCACTGTGTATCCATCTGAGAGTTCAGAGATGCTGCAACTTGAGTGAGTAGTAAATGACTGCAAGAATGGAGTGGAGATACTATATTCATCTCCCTTGGAAGAATTTGTATTCAGAAAAGTCTGTCTGAGAAACTTTGAACCTTGTTTGCAGGTACTTAAATGCAAGGCAATCACATATGCCCTTTCACAGCAGAACTTTTTCATCTCAAAATCAGATCTACACTGTACAAAGATGCTTAATTTTCTTCATGTGTCCTTGCTTGCAAAGAGGAATTAAGGACTTCAATGACATTGTCGGATTAGCCTTGGCATCTGTGGAGTAAGACATTTATAAACTGTAAAGAAACTACTCAGAATCATTTAAGATTTTCTATTTTATCCTTAGATATATATCACCACACTTAGGAACACAATGTATCCAGAGTTTTGCATTGCTAATTCCATAGTCTAATCACAGTCACTACACACCAGGTTGTCTAACCAAGACCTGCTACTGAAGTGGTCACACAACACATAGAAAAGTAACAAAATTTACAATTGGCGTTTATGATACATCTTCCTATGCTTTACTTGTTGTGCATCTTCTTTTATGGAATGAATGAGTGCTTCCAGTCTCTATCCTAATGAGTGTGAAGGAACTTGTCTCATAATTAAAGGAAATCAAAAGAATTATTTTATGTTTCACACTTACGTGTCCACTGACTGAAGTACAACATAGAGATCCATTGGAAAGCTTGAACCTTGGTATAAGTAAAGAAAATTTTAATTGCCCTACTTACTAGTGGCTTACAGTTGCTGGCAATTCCTTTCCATTTCCTGATTCAGAATGATTATAAATATTTTGTCCTTAAATAGAATTCCTCAGTAGAGGAAGTTTGTTTTTCTTCGTTATTATGAAGAAAAACTTGCTTGGAAGGTTCAATCCAAGTGACAGCAATATCTGAGCCTTGAATTCTGGCATGGGCAATAAACCAACATAAAAAGGCATCTGTATTTCCATGAGAAGGATTAGTATAATGTTAGAAAACTGTAAGAACAAAATCAAAACCCACACCAAAGCTATGTCTGAAAAAGAAGCAAGGCTTACTTCTGGTATTATTGTTATAGAATAGAGATAAAATATTCATATGTTGGCATTAGAAACTTTGTGATGATAAGAAATACTGACATTAAGCATTGTTCGCATTAAGGGACTTAACAATAACTATCTCCAGCAGCTTCATTGCATAAGGATTCTTCCTGATTAGCCGGGGCATACCAACCCCATGCACCTGCGGATCTCTGTTCCAGGATAACAAAAGCAGCTGCTCATTTTCCACATACATACACACAGAGAGAACACTGACATGGCCAATCATACAGATAGCCACAGACAAGGCACTGCCTCTAGCAGCACCCACATTCAATACTCACACCAGACACAGCAACAGACAGCCACCTCTCTTCCTTCTTCTGGGATGGCAGAGGCAAAAAATCACTAGTTGCAGCACAGACAGCACACTCTCCAAATTCACAAGCATGTTCACAGATCCCTTGAGTGCTATCACGGCTTCTCTGTCAGCCCAGCACCTCTACCCAGATGCTGGTCACCCTTACTGTTCACCCATCACTGACTCACCATCCGGTACAGTTGGGGTTGCACTGCAAATACACAGCACTGTATTGATTGCGGGTGATTGAAGAGGCTGAAATTATAAGTTATGTAGCTTTTATAATTTCCAAAAGCCCCACCCACAATCTGTGTGTAGATTAGTTTAAGTTTGGGCTCTAATTCGGTTGGGAAAAGTCTTCACGAGGATGCCTTTTCTTGTAATTCAGGAAAAATCAGAAAAATGGAAAGGTTTGGGCATGAAACAGCTTTGCCCTACTTACAAATGGGAGACTGTCTCAAAGTCCATATGAGGTTCGTGTCTCCAGGTCCGTGTTCAGGTCCGTGCAGGTCCCAGTGCAGGTTTCAGTGCAGGTCCGTGCAAGTCCCAGTGAAGGTCCGAGCAAGTCCGTACAAGTCCTGATCCAATCTGTCCAGCTGCCATATATATACTGAGGTGATCTGTCGCCTCCCTGTTCAAGCCCACGGAGGGTGGGAGAAGGTACTTCACACCTATTGTACTAAGCCTCAGGTGACAGAGGTGAGGAGGCAGGACGACCGTTTCCTGCCCCATTCACACCTCTGGTGGGGCAGTGGACTGGGGTGTGCCCTGCCAAAGTTCACACCCCATTCAAACCTCTGGTGGGGCAGCACCCCGCCCTGCCTCAGTTCACACCTCATTTAAACCTCCGGTGGGGCAGTGCCCTGCCCCGCCACAAGCACTCACACACTTGTCATATAGACATCTCACACTCAAGTTTCCCCAATTACTATCTGCCTAAAGCAGAATCACAGAATTACAGAATCACAGAATTACCTAGATGGCAAAAGACCTTTAAGATCATTAAATCCAATCATTAAACTAACACTGAAAAGTCTTAGAGTAAACCATATCCCTAATCAGTAGGGATGGAGACTTCACCACTGCCCTGGACAAGCAGTTCCAATGCCTGATAACACCTCAAATAAAGAAATTCTTCAGAATACCTAATCTAAACTTTATTTGGCACATATTGAGACAATTTTGTCTTGTCCTATGAATTGTAACTAGGTTGAGTACCCCCACCTCACTACAACCTCATTTCAGGTAGTTGTAGAGACTGATAAGATCTCCCTTCAGCCTCCATTTCTCTTGCTAAATAGTCCCAGTTCTCTTAGCCAGTCCTCATAAGACATGTACTAGGTCCTTCATCGGCTTTGTTGCTCTTTTTTTTGGCATGCTCTACTATGAAATGTCTTTCTTGTAATGAGACTCCAAAACTGAACCCAATACTCAAAATATATCCTCAGTGTCAAATACGGAAGTAAAATCATTTCCCTGGTCCTACTGGCCTCGCTATTCCTGATTCAGGCCAGGATACAATTTGTCCTCTTGGACACCTGGACTCGCTGCTGTCTCATGTTCAGCCATCTGTCAACCAACCCCTCCAGGCCCCTCTCTGTTGAGAAGTTTTCCAGCCACTCCTCTCCAAGCCTGTAGCTATGCTGGAAGGGAAATGCTGGGGGAAACGCTTGCTCAGGCTCAGAGTCTTCTACCCCCTCATTGGTCTACCATGGAGCTCACCAGTGAACCCACACATGCACCCCACAGACACATAATTAGGAAAAGATATAAGCAGCCACCCTCCCCAAATTGCTGGAATGTAGCCATGCAAGGGCAGTGATATAGCCACTGGCTATATACATGTAAATTAACCCTTTTATATTCCTTCCTGTCCTCCACCCTTTTACTCATTGATTCCTGTGCACCCAAAAAAA
>VWZI01013909.1:0-30697 GCA_013396835.1 Psilopogon haemacephalus | reverse complement strand
TCCCAATTTTTCCTTTGCCCCCCCCCCAAAAAAAAAAAAAAAAAAAAAAAATCAATAAATTTTGCATAGGTCCAAAGGTCACCTTTGAATATGCCATATCTTCATGGTTGTCATATTTCCCCCTTCTATTAATTTAGAAAGTCCATAGCTGTGTCTGTCCATAGCTGTGACTAAATTTCTCCATAGTCCTTCGATTAGTAACTCAAGACCTTTTTTTTTTTCTTTCTCTGCCTAATATATCAAGTTTGTGTTTTTCTGATTTTGCTTCCTTCTTCATTTATTATCCCCTTTCACATAGAAAAGGCCCTCAATCAGATTTTCTTAATGAATGAGAGCTCTCGCCATCCCCATATCTTTACTCTTAGAATAGAGATACAGAATGTAAAATATATGGTATTAGATTAAATGGATATGTTATCATCCTTATTTCAATTTATTAAACAAATAAATTCACAGAGAAAAATATGTATAACTGGAAAATTAAGGTGCTACTTTGTCAAAATTCAAAACAAAACAAAACCCATATATATTTTGGGATTACAAGGCTCCAGATTAGATATGATCATACATTTAACAATCTTAAAAAATAAGATCAAGAGGACATCAGGGAATGAATCAGCACTTTCAGAATGTTACACAGTGTTACAAAGAAAGAAGGGCAAGCAATCATCTTTGCACACATTTGAACTGCAGCAAGAACCCTTTTATTTGCTGTCACAGCAAGATTTGCCAGACATTTACTGGTAATGGTAATTTATCAACTGACTGACATGTAGCATAATTATGGTCAAATAAAGCTCATGTGTGTCCCATCAAATACAATTTTGTCTTGACAGAGATAAGGAATGCAGATAAAAAAGGGAGATACGGAAATTTTCTCTAAATATTTACATATATCCAAGATAATATAATATTAAATGCATCAAATATTTTTGGATCAGGGATAGATACCATTGTTCTTCCTTCAAACTTGCAAGACGGGTTGACACACCATGACTTCAGATTAACTTCTACTCTTACAGTCAAGAATTTTCCTTTAAAATATGGGATTTAGACTAAGATCCAGTATAGCAAAATCAAGAGAGATGTACAAAATCTGACTTAGTAAAACTATCTATGTGATGTGAGCATGTATATGCTCAAAAATAATTTAAAAAACCCACCTCCTCTGAAGGCCTTTAGAAGGAGAATCTGCCAAATTATATTTAACTAAAGGGCAGAAAATTACCATCTGGATATCTTATTTCACTCCTGCATTGCAGGGTAGTGTTTTAACTGTGACTTCTGAACATATATTTTTTTTTATTAGTGTGCTTTATGGGTAAAATTATTAATACCTTTATATTTTGCAAATAACTTAGTCAACATGTAAAATATTTATTCTTCAATCAGATACTAGATGTAAAGTGCCAAACTGAACAAACTATGGCAGAACACAGGACACATTACAAACAACAACAACAAAATGTCACTATGTAGGCATTCACAGAAGTGGAAAACTGTATGTAGCAGCATGTTTTTAATTAAAAAAACAAACTAATAAAAGTGTGTGTGTGAAGGTTTAAGCCCACCTGGGACCCCCTGTCTTTTCCCAAGGAATGGTTTCACCCTTTTCCCAGGTTGCATGGTTAACACTCCCACTTCCTGCTAGGATTTTGGGACTATAAGAGGGGGAACCCAGTTCCCCCCCCCCCGCCCCGATCTTTTTCTCTCTTCTGCTTCTTCTCTTCCCCTCGTGCCGGCAGGTCGAGCACTTGCTCGCGCTCTGTGCTGCTGCAGCACGTGTCTCCCTGCCGCCCTGTGTTCCAGCACCGTTACTGTCTGCTGAAGACTGGGACTGAGACTTTTCGCTATAGGATTCCTGCATCCTGCTTTCCAAAGCCAATCGAACTTCAGCTGCCTGCCGCGGTTGTATTTTCTTCCCTTTTCCCCCTCCTCCCTGGTCTCTGTACCCTTTTCCCTTATTCCCCATATCCCAAAGCTTGTTTCCCTTTCTCCCACCTGCTGTAAAAAATCCCTTTCCCTCTTGCTTGTTGTTAAAGTTTACCCTTTTTTACTTCCAAATCGTTTCTTTGAGTTTTTATTGGGCTTTTGGGCTCAGGGTGGGGGCAGCTAGCCTCAACCCAATACAGTGTGCCTAGACAATTTGGATTCTATACAATCAATTAACAAATAAGCACCTATTTTGAGATCTAAAGTCTAGATTTTAGACATCTATATCCCACCTGAAATTTCTCACAAGATTCCTAAATGCTATTATTAATTTGGTCACACTATGTATCCTAAATGCAAGAAATAGAGGTGAAAGTGAAAAATTATTTTAAACCCAGCATTTTTTACAAGGGTAGATAAGAAGTTCAGAATTTTCAGATACTCCCATCAGTTCTTGCATCACAATTTTATATTTCTTTGGTTGTTCTTCCATCTGAGAAAGTATTATTGTTAAGTGGTACCTGCTTTGCTTGTCTCTTTCAACAAAGACATTTGTCCTTTGAATCAAACCACTCAGATTCAGGAGTTCTGCCATTTTCTGTACTGGTTCTGGCTGAGATGATAGAATTCATTTTTCTTCACAGAATTCTCTATGGTGCTATGTTTTGTATTTGTGATAGAAACAGTATTGACAACATACTGTGTTATACCAGCATTTTAGCAATTGCTAATCAGTGCTTGTACATTAAGGCCATTTCTGTTTCTCATGCTGTCCCACCAGGGGCTAAGCTAAGAGTGCACAAGAGATTGGAAGGAGACATAATTGACCAAAGGGATACCTCAGCAACACAAGCTGGGGTAAGAAAAGTGAGAGATGTGGATCAGAGGGCTAGTGCACCTCTTCTACAAGGACAGGCTGAGGGAGCTGACTCTGTTCATCCTGGAGAGGAGAAGGTGACAGGAAGACCTTACAGGGGCTTTCAGTACCTGAAGGGAGCCTACAGGAAAGCTCTAGAGGGACTATTTATGATAATATGTGGTGATGGGACAAGGGGCAATGGTTTTAAACAAAAGCAGGGTAGATTTAGGTAAGACATTAGGAATTTCTTTACTATGAGGATGGTGAGGCACTGGAATGGGTTGCTCACAGAAGTTGTAGATGTCTCACCCCTGAAAGCGTTTGAGATCAATCTGGATGAGGCTTTGAGCAATGTGGTCTAGCGGGAGTTGTCCCTGCCCATGGCAAGGGGCTTGAAACTAGATGATCTTTACAGTCCTTTTGAATCCAAGCCATTCTACAACTCAAAGTGAAGAACTTTTGTCTTTGCAAGTAACTATTATGCGTGATGGAGCCCTGTTTTCCTGGAGATGGCTGAACAATTGCCTGCAAGTGGGAAGTAGTGAATAAATTCCTTGTTTTGTTTATATGTGTGTGGCTTTTGCTTTACCTGTCTTTGTCTCATGCCATGAGTTTTCTGACTTTTAGCCCTCCAGTTCTCTTCCCCATCCTAATGCAGAGAAATGAGCAAATGGTTAAGGTACACCACTGTCATTTTACAGATCCTAACTGATAGGGCTGACTGCCCTGTGCTCTTTCCCTTTCTGCTTTTTCTTGCAATAGAAACTTCTAGTGGATTAAACTGAATTGGACTAGTTAAGTTTTACATGTATAGTTACCTATATCAAGCTGAAATATAGGATTTACAATATGGTGTATTCCATATTTATCAGTGCAAAATGAATACTAGGGATGTTATACTTCCTTGAAATGTTCAAATTACATTTTTTTTCTGCTCAGAGGTTATGCTTGATAAACAAGATTTTCATTGCTTACTGTTTTTATAAATGCTTTTCCAAGCAAGTGCAATTTGAGTCTCAAACAAAAAATGCCTTCTATGATTAGCACAGCTTGAGAAGAGATTTTTCAAATAATTTTGTGAATTAAATGTATTCGGTTTGCTCTGATATTACTTATGACACTCAATTTTCATTCCCCACGAGTATTCAGACATTTAATCAGAAATTGAATAAAAAAAATTCTTTCAAGTCTCATGCTGCTAGAATGTGTCAGAGTAATGCAGTGTCCATAATGCCCACATGCTGATCAGTTCTTCTTTCTCTGAAGTGTCCACATTAAATAAAAACTACTTGGCACATTTCAAAACACATTTTCAAATGTTCATAGGTATCCTGCAGCACCGAGGAAAACATGATACTGCGCTTGCTGAGCTGCTAAGCTGCCATTGGACATCATTTTATTGTTCCTACAGCTAGTGATTTAAAATTGACAGATTCTTAAAATGCTAGAAATTCACCTCAAAGACATAATTGTTTATGATCCTGTTCTAGTGGGAGGTGTCCCTGCCTATGGTGGGGGGTTGGAACTAGGTGATCTTTGAGGTCCCTTCCAACCTGACCATTCTATGATTCTATAGATCTATATAGATATTGACAAGGAAACCCTTCAAGAATTAAATCTGATTTATCTTGATCTAAATGAGGACAAACTTTTTTGTTGCTGGTGTTCAAGTTACTTCATCTTTAGCAAAAACTCAGAAAATGCTAGCATTAATATAGTAATTTGTATGGATATACAGATAGGTGATCATAGTTAGAGTCTTCTGCCTTTTATTTGCCAGGTGGTGTTCATTACTCTAATTTGTAACTGTATTAAATTACCATAAAAACAGTGGAATTACTCTAGATTTAGGGTAGCAAGAAACATGACCTCACCATTTTCTTTAAATCTCAACTCGATTTTTAAATGAAATTGAGGCTTGCTCAAAATTTGTCTTTATGCAAAACAGACATTTCACAAGCTCATCATAACTGCAGTCTCTGCAAAGATCTGGATATATGCCAATTTTAAGTGGTATTGAACCAACAATAATGACTGAAGAATTATGAACAAATTTGTCATGAGATACCAGTCATAATTCTAGATTAAATTTAGGGCCACAATTGCTCTATAATATGAGTAGAACAAAAAAGTTATAATGAGGCCAGGACATATAAGCCCATTTGTAAACCACTGAATATTTGAAACCAAGATGATGCCTCACTTGCATAAGATTTACATATATATATACTATTATGAAGATAAGGCATTTCTAATTTCACTTTATCTTTCTTGCTTTTTGCTAGATAACAATCATCATAAATCTGTTCTGTAAAGAAACAGTGTTACAGAGGTGTCTTTGTGTGATGACTTCAGTTTGTTTTCCTCACATTTTCTCCAATATTGTTTGTCCTGAGATGTTTTCACACCCTTGTCCCAGGAAGATAGCTGCTTATCTACAAGACCACAAGCTCTGTGATTATAGTATCTAATAACCAGACAAGGCCACAGGCTCCACATTCAAGAGCGCTGGGATGAAGCTGGGGCTCACTTTGACAGTTTTATAGGTCTTTTGATAGACAAGACCCTCATAGATGATTGATGCAGCAGTTTAAATTCAAAAGAGCATGCAACTTATCTTGGGACCAGGGCTGACATACCTACCTAATTGTAGGACTGAGGTTGACATGCACGACTTACCATGGTACTGGAACAGATATATGCAGCTTATCGTGGGACCTTAGCTGACGCCAGTCAAAGGTGCTTATATAGCCATGTCAACTGAATGAGGAACTGTGACCATGTATGGGATAGGAAAAGGTATAAAACATCAAAAGTAACAGGGAATTTTGAAGCTTTGCCACAAATCAAGGGCTTCAGGAACAGGGTTTTTTAAATAAAAAAAAATCTTATTTAGTTTTACATAAATTTCTTTCCATCTTCATGATACTACAACTGGTGTCATTTATACACATTGCTACTGTGTATAAAGAATGTATTAAAGGTAGCAATGACGAGAAACGGCTCAAAGTTCATATTTGGTAACAATAGCTTTTTCTGATGGATCACAGTTTGCCTAATTAAAGACTACAAGCAATTAAGTATTTCGGGGAGAAGACTGTGTATATGCTTTTTACTTTCCATAAGTGGTATGGTGTAACACGTATTTTCCTCATATTAACGTTTTTCTTATCTATCAGTAGAAAAGTAGTGATTTGTAGTACAGTGTTGGCAAAATTAACTAGCCAAATTGGATGCCTTTATTTTTTTTCCCCTCTTTGTTATTGTTTTTCACTATGCCTGATTAATTGGAAACTGGAAAAAAAGTAAAATAAAGAAAAAAAAGAGTTTGAGGTACCAGTGACCATAGTAATTTTGGAAAGATATAGATACTATGGAAAAATCTGACCTGCTCAAGATACTGGCAGATTTGTGTTTTGCCTCAGTCTGTTTGGCCAGCCTCTGGATGTGAAGAAATAAGGAATGAGACGAAACTTTTATTCTTATAAAGTTATGCTTTATAACTTCTTTTAAAGTTATGCTTTTAAGGGTAAAAGTGGACTCCATAGGTTTTATCTAGAGTTAAACTGAACTGTCATATGCTACTGAGGGTCATTCCAGTGAGGATGCTTAGCTTTTTTTTTCTATTTGTGGTTTGGACACATATGGTATTTTCTGATAACCTTCCATACCTCCATATTGCACTGTAAATTGCCCTGAGTATCTTGGGCAGAGTGCCAGTCCTAGCCACCTAGTTAGAACATTAGCATTCACTCTGACGCCATCTGAACTGTGCAAACTTCACGCTCTTGTCATTACTCCCTATGTAAGGGTAGCCTGTTTGTCTTGTGTCTCTAGCTGTCTCCTTGTGTCAAAAGGTATCTGTGTGTGAAGAGGTGAAGCCATCCAGAGGTGGCTTTTTCCTGAAATTCTCAGGACATATGTATATCTCTATTTTAAATGTAATCTGTGTGCATTCCTTCAGTTTTCAGTCTCATTTCTTTCCTGTTACTGCATTCACCTCAGATGCTAATATGTGAATGCATATCAGATGCCTCTGATATGTCTTCCATGCTTTTTGCATCAATTGCTTATCTTCTGCCCAGAGGCCGACAAGAGCGATTCAAAAGAGCACGTTTACGTAAAGGAGAGAAAGGAGGTTGCTTATGGTTGTGTTAATGCACAGAGAGAAAATGATGGCTTTTCTGCAAATAGAAAATGTTCTTGTCATCACATAATGGGTGTTTTGTTGTTTTTGTTCTGTTTTGTTTTGTTTTACTTAAAGGAAGTTAAAATAAATTTACAGAGAAAATATAGGATCATAGAATGGCTTAGGTTGGAAGGGACCTCGAAGATCATTTAGTTGCAACCCCCAGCCATATGCAGGGACACATCCCACTAGAACAGGTCACTCAAGGCCTCAACCAACCTGGCCATGAACACCTGTCTGCTCATCTAAGCAGCCAGACAGGCAAAAACAACCTCTTTTGAAGGTCCGTAGGATTTCCTATCATCTTCATCCTCCTGACAAATTACTTCTAAAATACAAAGTATGGAAGGGAAATAAGTGGATCCTAATAACTCTTTATTTTCACACCTAAAAAAAAAAAGTTTGTAAATACACAGAAATTCTGAGTTCTCTTTCTCTATTTTTCTACCTTCAGCCTGATCTGAACAAAGAAGGCGTAAGAGCATTATATTTGTTTTCTGTCTAAATGCATCCTGATTTCTGCCAAATATGAGAGAAATATCAAGGTGTCAAAAATTAGTTTCAAAAGATCAGTGACCATATGAGAGAGAAAATGCCAAATTGCAATATCTCCTTTGGAAAGCTGCCAGGCAGACCTGGACAATCAGCATATGTGTACTGAACAGATATCAGTATACATACAGACAATCCAGTGCTCAGGCTGGATGCAAAGTAAACACAAGGATTTTGCAGGTGATTACATGCAAGAAAATGCACTGAAAAAAACACATGCAGATTATTTTGTAAATGAGACTCAAGTAAATCTGTGTTTCATAGGAAATTGGTCTAATTTATTTAAATTTTTAATTTCATAGTTAGAAACATGCCTGAATAACTATTATCTATATTTGTCTATGATTGCAGCCCAAACTCTGTGGTTCTCAAAGGTGTAGTACAAATATTAACATCTAGTTTATTCATATTATTTTTGTTTGAATCCTTGTTTAAATCAATACAAGGAAATTGTTGATAGTTTCTGTTCTTGTACTTCCCCAAACTCTTAATAAAACATGAAGCAGATAAATTGTGGTTTATGTCAAAGGTAAAAGGTCCTCGACCTCAAATTCTTATTCGTGTTTCTATAATCTGTTAGTGTCCTGCTTTGCAGATTGGCACTTAGTATAGATTATAGACACCTGCTACTGGAACATGAAGGGACTGGGTTTTTTTTCATTTGGATGGAAACCAGAGACAAAATAGTTGGCATGTACTTCTTATAGAGTTACCTTACTCTGATATGCAATTGGCATGTTTATGTGACTGTGTTTTTTATCTGTGTCACCAGCTGTGTTTGTTTGTGAATCAGGAACATGTGCTCAGACTCAATTCTGGCTAGGGACACAGAGCCAAAGCAGCCTCATTTCCATCTGGTAGAGACAAGAGGATGTCTCAGCATGAAAGAGGTGATGCTGTATGTGTCAAGGAGCAGCAGAGTCAATGTAGGCTAGGAACTGAGGGTGACAGAACAGCAGGACAGGACACTAAAACTAGAAAAGAGTAAGACTGGTGCTGGAAGCCAAGTTCACCCAATAATCCAGTTACAACAAGACAAGGCCTTAGTAAAGAAGTCTGTCCAAGGCAAAACCAAGGTATCAAGTCCGTAAGGCAAGATTACGCCCAGCAAGGCACAAAACCAAGCACAGATCACAACTCACGCAACCCAGACAAGGCCATGGGCAAAAATCTTAGTTTAAATGCTACTCTAAAGAAGAGGGGCAATGACTCCAGACAAAGTTTGTCACGACTTTCTTCATGAATTATCTGCTTTTACTACCAGGTGATACATTCAATTGTTGATAGGTATTTATCTAAAACAAAGGCCGCTCTGGTCCCCTTGGTGTTGAGATAGAGTCAGTTTCTTTGCATTGTTCCCTGAGCTTCAAGAACACATCACCCTTGCTGATTTCTACTGAGTTTTCTTCTAGTGTAGAGATTTACTTGCTGATTTCTACTGAGTTTTCTTCTAGTGTAGAGATTTACTTAGTGAGTCACATTCTTGCCCTAGGAGTTTAGACAGTTACAGTATTGTAAATGCCACTGGACCTGGCTGTGAGTAACACATTCTAGCTGATTGTGTTTGAACAGAAGGTTTGACTAGATGATCTCAAGATGTCCCTCCCAAATTCAATTACTCTAGAGTGTGAATATGTGATTCATATCATCTAAAGATGCTTATCTCCTAAATAAAATGTCTACAACAAGAAGCTCACTTAAATTTAAATATCTAAAAGATAATGACCTCTTTTATGTATTTGATTAAATTAGTTTAATTTTAACAATGAAGCACTAAACATAATTTTCTACCATCTTATTACTCTACTGAATAACCTTAGTCATTCTGAATTTACATATCTGTTACATTATACTCAAATTGCTCTGATCGTATCATCAGAAACCATTATGCTGATGAAGACCATGTTCTGTCCCACCAAGGACAGGGAAGGAATGCACAAGTAAAATGTTTCAATGTCAACCAAGATCTCCTTACATATAGAACACAAGGAAAGATATACAGAAGCAAAAATAAACAAGTACACAAACCAGCTGTATTCCATTTCCTTCTCCATCCTCTGCAGTATTCAATTTCAGATGGCATTCTATATATAATACATCTGTTAATTCGTTGCCAAGTTAGGAATTACATAAATATGAAAAGAAGCTTTCGTAACATTTCTTAAAAACGAAAAAAAAAAAGAAAAAAAAAAAAACAACCAAACAACCCAAACAAGAGTCTTTCAGAGAGAAGTGCTAAATTAAAAGCTCTATGAACTTCTGTTCATCATACACAGACTTATATTGCATTCTTGTTCTATTTATTCTGCATTACTGATCACTTCAGTAAAATTTATGGCCATTCACATGCTGATTTAAGTTGTATTAGATATTTCAGCTTAGTAAATATCTTACTTTTCTACTCTAAACCATCCTAAAAGTTAGAAGTAGATGGTAAAAGGAAAGGGTTCAATCTGGCAAATTTAAGACATCAAGTAACATAGTTGGTATGGGCTTCTTTTATAATCAATGGATATAAGTATTGTAGGAAATTAATCAAGCTCACATCCCATGTTTCTGCACAAGTATCACACTGAAGATGTCTATCATTCTTTCCTGTGTGTAAGAAAAAATAGGACATTAAGCTAATTAAATCTCAGAAGCAAGATGCCTAAAATAGACAGCATCAGTAAGTTAACAATTCTTTCATTACATTCTCTCATCATCCCTTTTCAAATCAGGCTTTCTTGTCTGAGACTGCTAAGATTACAGAAGAGTTCAGAACCAGAAGAAATCAGTCTCAAGCTTGTACAAATGCAATAGTAGGTAAAAATATCAACCCATTATGATTATAAATATCAGTATTCACCTACTATTGTAATTTAAAACAAAAGCCTACCTGCAGTTGTGAAGACTTCTGAATAGATACTGTACCTCCTTCATTTAGAGGGAATCACATGAACAAAAAATGAAGAACCAATTTGTCTCTTGTTCTTGAATAAGAGGGTGAGAAGATTATCCAGTCCTCTATATTAAATTTCTTGCTTCTTGCAAAACAGATGGATTTTAAATTTTGTTTAGTTTCACCTGAAAATCAACCAACTGCATATGACTTAAATACTTTGGGGATTGTAGTAGCTTTTTTCATGGAAACATTCACTTGAAAACCAAAAGCAATAGAACAGTGTTATGCTCATGGTAAGCATTTCAAAGTAACATTTTAAGGTGTCTAAACTAAATGTCCTAAAGTGATTTAAATTATTTGCCAACCTCAAATCGTATGTATGAAGAAGAATAGTAAATGACTAACAAATCAATACCAAAGCAAGTGATAAATTTACTGTGGAGTACAAGCCACTTCAAACTCAAATTTGCAAATGACAGATCCTGGCTATAAATATTAAGCTCAAATATCCAGAACTAACAATATCACTACAGCAATTATGACTGACAGTGAGATCAGAAACACTTCAGAACTCATTAAGAATATTAATTTGTGTACGCAGTATGTGTTACAAGTCTGCTGCTCCTTTCAAATACAAATCTTATAAGTGAAATAGCATTTTTCAAGGCTATTGTTGTGCCACTTGGCTTCTGCCAGTATCACATAAAACTACATTCAAAGGTGAATTTGCTGTGGTTTATTTTGTTCTTTACATCTCTTCAGATTTTGTAAACAGAATGGCATACATTTCTAACAACTTGTCCCAGAGGCAAGAACATAAAGAAGGTCATAAGAAAAACAAAGCACGTTATCCTAAATGAAAATGAAGAGAGGGAATTAGGAAGCTTTAAAACCTCCCAGCTTAAGCTACAAAAGAGCAAGGGAGCAGGAGAACAAGATGTTCACCTATGTATTTAAGAAGAGAAGAATCACTTTCTTTTCTGAAGGGATTATTTATTTGACTCTCACAGCTGCTGTGATGCATTGAATGCTTGACATTGTTATAGAAAATCAATGGAATTCAATCTGAGAAAGTTGTGTTGCATGCATTCAAACCTGATGGTCATATAAATCAGTACTTCTGTTTTAAAAATCCTTGGCTCAAAACAAAAACACATTAATTTGTATACCTTTTTACTTCTTTTTTTTTTTTTTTTAAATGACAAGTGTGATTGATATTTTATTTTTCTTTAGAGGGACTTCAATTACCAGTTAACATTCAACTGTCCTGTGAAGTTGAGCAATGAAAGTGATCTCTTTATAAAAATCTGATTAGGAAACCTGACTTCAAAGCATTTTTACTTGTTAGTTTTTTTTACAAAAGGACACTTAGGTGAAAGAATTTCATGGTGCTAGAAAAGCAATGTGACTATCTTTCATTCAGAATAAGCAAAGCTCTTATGTGGCTCAGCTAAAGTATTGCTATTTTACCTGTAATTGCAATATGATAAAATGATACAACTTTTCAGATATAACTAATATGCACTAAAAGAGTTCTTAAGCCACTGTGGTTGGTTTGTTTAGTTTTTTTACAAACCTGATGTTAAAGGAAAAATAAAGAGATGAAGGAAACATATCCCTAAATTTTAATACTAGGTGTATTTAATAATTGGGCCAGATGTTCAGGTAATGAAAGTCAAATATGGCACATCAAAGATTAACATAATATTTTCTTCATATATTTATTTATATTATTTCCTCTATTTCAAATAACACATTCTGATGTTCTAGAAGAAGGGATATAGGATTTTTAACCCAAATCAAACTATTGATACATTTAATTTTCAGGATTAGCCTGATACCTGAAGATATGAGAAAAATTAGCATACCTGCCATGACACTGTTACCTGGGGAGAACAGCAGTGACGTGGAGTGAGAATAGTTTCTAATACTTCAGTGACCATTTTCCACTTACCACAGAAGATTTGGTTAGTCTCTTGTCTCTGTTATGATTAAAACCATAAAAATTGATTTTCTATTTATGGCTTATAAATTTAATTGACATTCAGTGTCATTCTGGGTATTTTTCTATTAATAAATAGCCTAAAGGAATTCTAAATCTCGTAACTGTTTAAACAAATTTATGCTATGTAATTTTTCTTTCAGTTCATCATCAATGTTTCTGTTAGCTTTAAAAAAAAAACACTCAAGCATCCATATTGCCATTTCTAGTTCCAATTGTCTGACAATCTATGTCCTAGAAGAGTATAAAGGGAATGCATCTTGGTTTATATACATGAATATTATGAACACAGATTCTTAAATTTTGCCTCCTGAAATGTTTTTGCTTTGTTTTCTTCATGGATTGAGTTTTTACTCTTTAGCTATGCCAATATAATTGCAATTAATTAGAAGTAGGTAGGCTGCAATTTTTAACTTCAAAATAATGTGTATGGTGTTAAATTTACGATTTACATTTAGGTGAAAACTGTGGAAAGGGTATTAAATTGACTCTCCAGCTAACATATTTGCATGTCTTCAGTTAGAAAGAGATAAGAGATTAATTTATGCTACCTATCAGGATTTAAAGGATAGGATGTGATTTATTTTCTGTGAAAAATGTGTTTTATCTAACTCTGTAAACTGTTCCTGCATTTACATGTATGCAGATTGCTGCAGATAAGTGAACTGTTTTTATAGAGATAGCATGAATATATGATTGAATAAAAAAACATGAATTGAAAAAGGAATCTTAGTTGTGTTAAGGCACTTAGATAAAATCGGCTTTGCAGCTGAAACTAATAGCTCACACTAATGCTGGTCCTTGTAGCAG
Organism: Psilopogon haemacephalus; assembly: GCA_013396835.1. Taxonomy (NCBI): domain Eukaryota; kingdom Metazoa; phylum Chordata; class Aves; order Piciformes; family Megalaimidae; genus Psilopogon; species Psilopogon haemacephalus. The sequence continues at coordinate 17,469 of VWZI01013909.1, read as the reverse complement.
CTAGATCTGCTGTGAAAAAGTGTCAGTTAGTCTAGCACAGAGGATCACAAGGCTTTAAATTTAACTTTCATTCTGGTTCAGCTTCCTATTAATTCTTGATATTTTATTCAAAAGTTATATGGATGCTCAAAAATCAGTGTGACGTGGAAACGAAATTTAAAAAAAAGAGAATTTTCTATTTAATCTAACCACAGTGCTCACCTATATTGTATGTATTGGATCTTATATTAGAGGAATGTAATAATTCTAAACTTTGTTTTTGTTGTTGTTGTTGTGCTGTTTTTTTGTTCCCCATTTATATGTATACCCCACTAAAAGCCTCGTTTGATTCTTTTCCCTAGTTATCAAGTTCTTCCAAAGACTCTGGGCTTAGATGCTTTCTAACTCAATACAGTAAGACATACAGCATTAAAGCTGACGATTTTGTATATTCCTAAGACTATAATGTCACAGAGATTTTAAAAGAGAATATCTATTACATGAGGGGTTTCCACTATCAGAAGAAGTTCTTTCATTTATATACAGCTTTCCCTTATAGTTTTCCCAAATCTTACACTTAAAAATATCCAGTGATATTTGACACAGACATAGGAGGTTCAGTGATTAAAACTTGAAAGAAGTGGGCAAATACGTGTTAATGCCCAAACCCTGGAAATTAAGTGTTGTCTATTTTTCAAGTCTCTGTATTCACAGTGAAATTTTACATAATGTTTCATAGTGACTTTTGTGACAGTTCTCCCATGGTAAACTTTCTGCTCATGGGTGCCAGACTTCCCGACTTTTTGAAACATCTTTTAAACCTTCAGGTGATTTAGTTCTCAAAGATAAATTTTAAACACCTTAGAGAACTAAGAATAGCGATCTGATCTAGTATGAGGTGTCCCTGCCCAGGACATGAGGTTTGGAACCATATGATCTTTGAGGTCCCTTAAAGCCGTGATAATTTTATGATTCTATGATTCTGTATGTAAAAGCACTTTGTTGATATGAGCAGACAATAACTCCCCAAAGGCTCCAAATTGTTTTTACTTTGGACAAGGGCTGAGGATGTAACTAAGTCCTGGAAGAGCAAGGAAGGCAACTTCAGCAGTATTCTCACTTTGGTAAATTTCCGTTGAGCCACTTCGTAGACAGAAAGAAATTCTGCACCAGCTTCTGTTCAGTGCTTCCTTGCTCCAAAGCACATGACACAGACCAGCTAAAAGAAATCCTCATTTGAACTGATCAGAAGCTGCATGCAGATCAAGACCCATAGACTGCAGGAGGCTTTGTGGGAAAAAAAAACCCAAAAAAACCAAAAAAAGAAGCGTTGGAAGTCTGCCTTAGACCATAGACCTGATACTCTTTTATTTTAAGAAAAGCAGATTTTGAAATCTGTAGGTAGTATTCAGTCTTACTTTTACTCCATCTCTGCATGCCAGAAACACACCACTAGTAGTAATTGAAAAACACTTCACAGGATCACAGGATGTTAGGAACTGGAAAGAATGCAAGGAGATCATCAAATCCAACCCTCTTGCCAGAGCAGGACCATACAATATAGCACAGATCACAGAGGAACACATCAAGACAGGCCTTGAAGTTCTCTGGAAGAGACTCCACAACCTCTCTGGGAAGCCTGTTCCAGTGCTCTGTGACACTTACAATAAAGAAGTTCCTGCTTGGGTTGAGCTGGAACCTCTTGTGCTGCAATATACACCCATTGCTCCTTGTCCTGTCATAGGGAGTAAGAGAGAAGCGCACATATGTTTCCACTCCTGACCAGCCCTGAGATGTTTATAAACACTGATTAAATTCCTTCTCAGTCTTCTCTTCTCCAGACTAAAAAGCCCCAGGTCCCTCAGCCTCTCCTCATAAGGCATTCCCTCTTGGCTTCTAATCATCCTCGTAGCCCTCCACTGGACCTTCTCCAGCAGATCCCTGGCCCTCTTAAATTGGGAGCCCAAAACTCAATGCAGTATTCAAGATGAGGTCTCACCAGTGCAAAGTAGACGGGAAGGAGAACTTCCCTTGATCTGCTGGACACATTCTTCTTAATACACCTCAGGATCCCATTGGCCTTCTTGGCCACAAGGGCACATACCTGTGATGACAGCTATGTGTCACCTCAGGGACAGCCATTTGTAACAAGAACTCAGAAAGAATACTTTCATATTTTGGATTCAGTGAACAACAGCCTAGATATCTTGTTCACTTCTTATGTTTTTAAGGGTGATTCATAGATTCCCATGTACTTGGAATAAGATGCTTTAAGAAACGTGTCTAACATTCCTACAGGCTTCCTTGCTAACATATTGTAATGGGCTAGTATAAATTCTGAAAAACTCACAAAAAGTAAATTAAATCAGAGTATTAATTTCCACTCAGATTCAAACTTCACATTTCAGATCTTGAAACGAAACTGAGTGTTCCTCATCTTTCTTTAGAACACTTTATTCCAGTACTAATGATTAGATTAGAATTATAGAATGATTTAATTCAGATGGGACCCCTAAAACTTATTTAGTTTATACCCATTCAGGAAGCATGGCTAACTTCAAAGTTAGATTGCACTGCTAAGTGTTTTTTTTCAGTTGACTCTGCAACCTGTTCCAGTGCTTAAATACTCCCCATGGAGAATTTTCCCCTGATATCTAGTAATAACCTTCCCATGCTTTGACTTACAACCCTGACCTCTCATCTTTTGTCTGTGAACCCCTGATAGGTCTGTTTACTCTATGACCCCCTAGTAAGTACCTAAAGATAGCAGTCTTGAAAGACATTCCTCTTTAGTTTTCATACTCCTTTGAAGACATCATGTTTTAGTTTTCACCTGACATGACAAACTCAGTTCTCTCAACTTCTCCTGCCTGTCATATGCCTGAGCCCACTAAGCTTCTTGGCAACTATTTTGGGCTGTCTCCACTACATCAATGTCAATGTCTTTCTTGTACTGGCAAGCCCAGAACCTGGGGCAGCATGAAGGGCTTGGATCTCACAGGTTGGCTGATATGTCACAAATGTCTGATTCATACAATCCCTAAGTCCTTTTCTGAAAAGCTGCTCAGTGGCCACTGTGTGAGATTTGAAAACATCTGGGTAATTAAGGTTATTAGGTAAAGGTCCTTTTAAAGATAAAGTTATAGGGAAAAAAAAAAATAAAGTACAGACACACACACACACAAAACAAAACAAAACAAACAAAAAAACCCCCACCAAACATAAAACCCCTGATACTCCAGAGGTGAAGATGATGATAATGAACATCTTTGTTGGCAGCATGGACAGAAGCATTGAGTGCTCTCATCAAGTGCCCTCATCAAGTTTGCTGATTACAGGCTGGGCAGTGATTGGTGGAGAGCAGCCCTGCAGAGAGGGACTTAGTGGTGCTGGTAGGTGAGAAGCTCAACATGAGCCAGCAGTGTGCACTTACAGCCCAGAAAGCCAACCAGATCCTGAGCTGCATCAGAAGAAGTGTGACCAGCAGGTCAAGGGAGGTGATTCTCCCCTTCTACTCCAACCTTCTGAGACCCCACCAGGAGTACTGTGTCCAGTTCTGGAGCCCCTATTACAGGAGGGATGTAGACATGCTGGAGCGTGTCCAGAGAAGAGCCACAAGGATGATCAGAGGGCTGGAGCACCTCTGCTATGAGGACAGACTGAAAGAATTGTGGCTGTTCAGTTTGGAGAAGAGGAGGCTCCGAGGTGACCTTATTGTGGCCTTCCAGGATCTGAAGGGGGCCTACAGAAAAGCTGGGGAGGGACTTTTTAGGCTATCAGCTAGTGACAGGACTAGGGGGAATGGAGCAAAGCTGGAAGTGAGGAGATTCAGATTGGATGTGAGGAGGAAGTTCTTCACCATGAGAGTGGTGAGGCCCTGGAACAGGTTGCCCAGGAAGGTAATTGGGGCCACATCCCTGGAGGTGTTTAAGGCCAGGCTGGATGAGGCTCTGTCCAGCCTAATCTAGGGTAGGGTGTCCCTGGGCGTGGCAGGGGAGTTGGAACTAGATGGTCCTTGTGGTCCTTTCCAACCCTGACTGATTCTATGATTCTATGAAGACCAAAATTTAACAGCTACAAATTGATAGACTATCAAGAAATATCAGGCAGAGCATTAAGGAGGGCCAGCCTGGGCTTTACAACTGATAACAGGGGGAAACATGAATAGTATGGAGGTTTAAGCTGGAACAGTGGGACTATGCAAACCTTATTAAGGAATGTAGGGAAAGGATCACATTGTTGAAAAGCAAAGATAAAGTGGAAAAAAGAAGAGGAGAATAGAAAGGTGTAAAGATAAAAGAGGCTTGTTTTATGTAAGTAGAAGTAATTCAATTCTGTCTCATCTCCCAGGTTGTTTATGTGGATATTAAATAGTATCTGCTGTAGTGCTAGCCCCTGAAGAATACAATTTGTTACAACAGACTGATAATTTTGGAAATTTTGCTTAAGATTACAGAATCATGGAATCATAGAATGGTTTGAGTTGGAAAGGACTTTAAAGATCATCTAGTTCCAACTACCCTGCCATGGTCAGGGACATCTTCCACTAGATTGGGTTGCTCAAGTCCCCGTCCAACCCAGACTTATTCAAATGAGTATTCCAACCTATAAAGTTTTACAGAAAAAGTCAGTTCTATTACCACTAGGTAAAAAGAATGAATTCTACTCAGTTCTTTGAAAGAAAAAATGTAGTTGACTGCCATCAGAAGACAATCCCAATTTTAAGGGCTTTACAAAAATTATTTGCATGAATGCACACAACAAATAATACAGTCATTGACACTTATTTTAATTGTGCAATAGAAAACATGATTCTTACTATCTTTCAAAGGCATGAGAATAATTTCCTGCTGTATCCTATTAATAATTCTTGACATATCTTTGTTCACCACTTCCAGACAAAGGATTTTAAACCATCTGTGGCTCTTCGTCTGGCTCTTCAAAAGTGTTAGAATTTTTGTTTTACTGACTACTTACGAGATTTAACTACAAAAGCATGTTGGTGATTATTTTGTTTGGTTTTGTGGATTTTGGGTTTTTTTGTTTTTAATTTCACTCAAGTCTTAAAGCAGCACACAATTTTGCTTAGCATTAGATTTGACAGAAATTTCGCTAAACATAGGAGTTGTCCTTGTTTATTGCAGACTATCTGATCTGGATGGGGAAGTTGATGAGGTCTTCTACAGACAGCTCAAAGTAGCCTCATCATCACTGGCCTTGGTTTTTATGGGATACTTCAGTGACTGAAATCTGTTAGGAAGGCCATGCGAACCTGTATGGTCCAGGAGCTTACTCCAGTTTATTGATGATATCTTCGTGACTCAGGTGGAGAGGAACCAACAAGGAAAGGTGTACTACTGAACCCAGTACTTACAAACAAGGAGAGACTGGTAGAGGACATTAAGGCTGGGGCCAACCTTGGCAGTAATGAGCATGAGAAAATTGATTTTGGAATGACTAGCAGGTACAGAAAAAGTAGAACTGCATCCTAGTGTAACAGCAGGTAGTGTGGTGTGAGATAGGATTTTAAAAAATTAATATAGTATATTAATTTTGGTATTCAGGAGTCTCAGTACAGGACAAAAAATTTAATACTAGGTTCTTTGCAATGGTCATGAAGACACTACAGATATGAGAAGAGAGGATCTAGAACATTTGAAAAATCACTAGCAAAATACAACAGACCATTAAACCATTAGAAATGGAAAGAGGATCTTGCAGCTGATTGTACTATTTGCCCGCTAGAGGGACTCGAGAAGCTCCTTTCTACTGAAGGCAGAAAGCTTGGATTCAATTAGAGAATATACAGAGTTTTGCAAAGAGGATTTTGAGTATTTACTCACAAAAGTTTATCTCAGATTTCTGGGGCTAACTGCAGTTTCCAGGCAGTACCCCAGTCTTAGCAGAAGACTTGCAGGTGTGCAGTCTTGGCACAAATGTCTTGCAAATATGCAGATGGGCACAATGTCACACTGGCTTAGCAAGCCTATCACATGAAGGCACTTAATGCCAATCTTCTGGTAAACTGAGACAAGGCAGTTTCCAGGTAGACAAGCCCAAGGTTTGTTATTATGTAGCAGAGCTAGCTTATAGTTTAGCAGAGCCTGGCAAGATGCAACAGCAGAGAGCAATGAGGCAGAAGCACAATAAAGCAGAGCACATTGTCTTTAACTGCTCATCTCTTTATGAATGTAGCTTGAGACTAATGGGCCTTTGGCCACAGATCAGACAGTCAGAATGACAGTTTTCCCAGCTTAACCATATTAGGTAAATCCAGGGCTCACTTTTACCTTTTTAGGGCAGAACAGAAATAAGTGTATAAACACACGCAGGTACCTTGTTTGCAAGTTCGGAAGCAGAGAAGGAGATTCGGAATCATCAAGCCTTTTGTCCTCTTTTCCCATGATTGCATCCCCCATCAGCAGAAGGAGGGGCATATTTAGGCCTATTTGGCCTATTTTGGCCTTCTATAATACCTTGGACTTCAGGAGGGCTAACTGTGAGCTCCTCAAGAAACAGCTTAGAGAAATCCCATGGATTAGGAACTCTGGAAGGTAAGGGAGCTTTAGAATGTTGGCTAATATTCAAGTACCACTTTCTCTAAATTCAGGATCAGTGTATTCCCTATGAGCAAGAAATCAGGCAAGGGAAGTGGAAGACATGCATAGTTGAGCAAGGAGCTTCTGAAAAAGCTCAAGTGGAAGAAGGACGTTTACAGCATGTGGAAGAAGTGATTATCCATTTGTGAAGATTACATGAATGCTGTCAGAGTATGCAGGGATGAAACAAAGAATGTCGACTTCCTTGGAATTAAACCTGTCAAAGGATATCAAAGTCAATGGGAAGGGCTTCTTCAAGTACATTGGAGACAAAAAATAAAACTATAGAAAATGTGGGCCTGCTGTTAAATGAGGCAAGTTCCATGGTGGTGGAGGATGCAGAGGAGGCAGAGCTGCCAAATGCCTTCTTTGCTTCAATCTTTATTACTTGGGCCAGCCCTCAGAAGTCCCTGACTTTGGAGGTAACAGAAGTTCTGGAGGAAGAAAGACTCTGTCTTGGTTGAGGAGGATCAGGTTTGAGATTAGGTAAATAAACTGGATATGTCTATTAGTCACAGAATCACAGATTGGAAGGGACCTCCAGACATCATCAAATCCTTCCTCCCTGCTGAGGCAGGGTCCTGATAGGATGTACCAACGAGTGCTGCAGGGGCTGAGCCACTCTCCATCATCTTTGAGATGTCCTGGAGAACAGTCACGTTGCCTAAGAACTGAAGGAAAGCCAGTGTCACCCCACTCTTCAAAAACATTGAGAAGAAAGACCCAGTAAATCTCACCTCCATCCCTGGAAAGTTGATGGAACATTTCATTCCAGGTGTCATCTCAAACCACGTGGAGGAAAAGAGGGTTATCAGAAATAGTCATCATGGATTTATAAAGAGCAAGTCATGTCTGACTAATCTGATGACTTTCTATGAGGCCATGACTTAATGGATAGATGAGGGTATGGCAGTGGACGTTGTCAATCTTGACAAGGGTTTTTGAACATCCCTGTAGGCAAGCTTAAGAAATGTGGGTTAGATGAATGGACTGTGGGGTAAACTGAAAGCAGCCTGAAAGTAAGCTCAGAGGGGTGTTGTCTGTGGCACAAGTCTACCTTGTAGTGTATAAAAAGTGGTGCACTCTGGGGGTCAGTTCTGGATCCAGTCCTCTTCCAGATATTGATCCATATCAACAATCTGGATAAAAGAATAGTGTATCCTCAGCAAGCTTGCAGATGACGCAGAACTGAGAAGAGTAGCTGACACACCAGAAGTCTGTGCTGCCATCCAGTGTGACCTGGACAGGTTGGAGAGCTGGGCGGAGAGTAATCTTACAAAATTTAACAAGAGCAAGTCTTGCACCTGGTGAGGGATAACTCCATGTATCAATATAGGTTAGGTGCTGATCTGCTGGAAAATGACTCTGGAAAAAGACTTTGGAGTCCTGTTGGACAACAAGTTCACCTAGAGCCAGAAATGTGTCCTAGTGGCTAAGAAGGCCAGTGGCATCCTGGCAACCAATAGGTTGAGGAAGATTCTCCACCTTTATTCTGCCCTGGTAAGGCCTCATCCAGGATGGCACATGGACTGATGCCCTGGGGCCATGACATGGGTGTCCTGAGACATGGACAGGATGGTGGCATCCTGAGGAGTGGGCAGGGACTGCTGCTGAATAAACCAGGGACCCTGGATTCCTCAGTGCTTTCTGATTGATTTTGTATGAAGAACTCATTCTCCTTGAATTCACTGACAGCCAAAACCAAAAGGAAAGTCTAAGTTACAGTAGTTGTATTTCAAAACAATCTCAGAGTGAGCATGGTACATATCTTGTTTCTTTAAAATAATTATATTTTTAAAACATATGAAGTTATATTAAAATACTATTAGAGTTTATTTCATATTATCAATAGGATGCAATTATTTATAGAATTTTAGTTGTTTTATTCTACTTAATAAACTCATTTTAAACAAACAGTTGAAAAGGTTGCTTTTTTTACATTTTACATTCCGTGACATTTCCCTATTACACACCACGTGGCAATGCATCATTGAAAGTTAACATTATTGTACAGCAGCAGAATTACAGAAAGTTCTTTCCAGTATATAGGTCTCTTAAAGCCATATTTTATAACTGTGATGATGATGTAAATTATTGTGTTATTCATTACAAAATATTATTATAACCATAGCTTCCTTTTCTATTAAAAATATTAAATGGAGGGGTGGTCAGACGCATGTTTTTTAGACCATGTGCATAATAATTACTAGGTATCCATGCTGTGACTGAAAGTTGAGGAAAACATTCTGAAAGTCTAGTAACTGTTTGAAGAATGATCTTGATATTAATTGAATCATTATACCACAATGCATCTGTCAACCTGATGTTTGAACATTTCATATTAAAATATTAATTTCCTAATTTTATTTTCCAAATTAATTTTAAATATCAGTTAGAGTAAGCAAATATTTAACTGAGAAAAAAATTCTGGTCTAAGAAATGGTTTTGTAAAATATAGTTTTACTGCATGTTCTTTGGTACAATTTGTTATTTATTCTTGTTTTCTTTCTTGTCAAGTAGAAGAACACTAACCGATGATATTGATTGATGTTGGATTTTTCTCTTGCAACAGCTGTCCATCTTTTACCACTTTGATGTCAGTTCAGACTTAGAGGCAAACACTGACATTAACTCCTACTCTCCTTCCTTTTAACAAAGAATGTTGTATGCTTAGATGATGTGTTTGCAACAGGTCTCACCCAGCTTTTCAGTTAATATAATTTAAATTCAAAGAATCTAATTGGTATGTGTAAATCACAAAATCATTGGATGGTTTGAGTTGGAAGGAATTTTTTTTCACTAGATCAGCTTGCTCAAAGTCCTGTCCAATCTGACTGTGAATATTTCCAGTAATGGGGCATCCACAACTCCAATGGACAACCTATTCTAGTACCTCATCTCTCACAAAACACTACGGTGCCAGAAGGTTGGGCTGCACTCCCTTCTGTCTCCTGCTATAAACCAGAACAAAAACCGTCAGTAAACTTGTCATTACAGAGCCAAAATTCAGTCTTCATTTGTGGTAGCAGTGGAGCGGGCAAATTAAAGCTGATATAACCATCTAGATATACTTCTGCGTGAATTATAGCCCAACATCCTCACCTGTAATACAGAAACCAGGGCATATTTGTTATGTGTTCACTATCACTGTTTGCATGTGAACATGGCCCTGCATGTTCACTCAGTATTGAAGGGAAATTACTGATTTGTTTAGCCACAATACAGTAGCTGACTTGGATTATGAACTGATTTTGTAAAGAAGATGGAGTCAAATTCATCTGAGATATTCAGTGATATCCAGTGACAGGACAAGAGGCAATAAATATCAATGAAGGAAATTGCATTTAAATATTTTGAAAATATTTTAAATCAGAACAGTAGTCAAACACTGGAGCAGGTTGTCCAAGGCAACTTTGGAGTTTCTGCTCTTGTCACGGCCTTTAGCAGCGCACTCCAGCTCATTCTGCTATCCAATACCATCAACTGTTCTGCGTTTCAGCGTCAGAGAGATGTTATAGAGGCACAGGGAGACTGAGCAACAGTTCTTTAATTTTATAAGTACAGGTCGTCCCACTTAAAGAAAGTGTTCTGTGTTGCTGTGTTATTTAGCTATACAGAAAACAGCAAGGATTCCCATCCTTGATTTAGCAGGAGTTTATTTATTTACATAAACTTGAATCATAAAAATAGGCTCAAAAATAGGTAGTGAGTGCTCCTTCATTGCCCACCTAGAGGCAGTTGGTAGAGGTGGTTCTATAGCAGGGCAGGTCAGAGCTGCTCATGCGATGTTGTGGGTTGTGTTGGTTTGAGCTAATTGGAGAATTTGAGTGAGAAATTAGACTATTGGCTGAGAGAGAGATAAACACAGTGTCACTTCACTGAGTTTCACTGAGGAAAGAAAAAAAGGTTGTTTTAAGAACTGTTCTCAAAACAATCAGATTAGCAGAGGGCTTCTGTCTGTGACTGGCTGCAGATGCTTTCTCCTTTGTCTCTGTCTTGGTAGCTAATTCAGAGTAAAACTACTAACTCCTTCCTATTACTAACCCCCCCTGGCCAATCTATTTCAGCTTATCTGCATCATCAACAGATTGTGAGATAAGGCTGGGGAAGGGGGGAAAGGTGTAGGGGGGTTTGGTTACCCTCTCTTGGGGATTTTGGTCTCCAGGAGGGGTGTGGTGTCTGTATTACCTTTTCACTGTATATATCTGTAAGTATCTGTTATATCTTGTAAATATTTGCTTGTATATTGTGCACTGCTGTAAATATAAGGCTTCATTTATTAACTTACAGTGTTTTTCTGAGTTTTAGCCAGGGTTTATAAAGGTGGGGAGGCAGGTAACTGCAAACATGGGTCCACTGGAACCTCAGTTTAGCTGAGTCATTCTTGGATGCCTGCACATATCTTTGTGGTGCTTGCCAAATGGTGACCATCCCCCGTATATGAGCTGACTACTGCTTCAGCATTGTGCGGGCTTGGTTGTGAAGGAATTGCCTTGAGGTGGTACAGGTATAGGCACACAAGTGATGTCTGAGCTGCAATGTACTGTTCCAGGAGCAGCCTGTCACAGATGCTTTAATAACAGCAGAAAGAATGGTGCATGGTATTTTTTTCAAAGTTTCATTTGCAGGTCTTTCCAAAACAGGAGCATTATGTTGAAAAATGTATTCTTATTTTAGGTGTTCAGTCTTTCGCTCTTATTCGATGACAATGCTTATAATTTCATTCAGTCCAGTTTGAGTGGGAAGCACACTCTGAGTACATCTTATAAACTACATTCACATTTAATGAAGTCATCAAAACAGCCTTATCCAAAATGTTTTCTAGCCTTAGGACAGATACAGTCAGCTTAGCAGTGGCAGCAAAGCCACTGATTTACACCTATTTAGAAAATCTCCCTGAAACTTCAAGTAGATACAGTGTATCAGGTGTATCACTACCTTAAGAAAGAGGTTTTGATTCCCAAGACTGGTCTCAATCTTATAAATTCACCCATTCTGAGTCTGCTTTAGGCCAATCTTTACAACAGCTTTTCTCAGAAATTCTGGTTTCCAACCTTTTCAGGTTTGGAATTTTTTAAGGGCTTTGGGTTTTTTTGTTGTTGTTGTTGTCTGTTTGGGTTTTTAGTTTTGGTGGTGGTGTTTTTTTTGGTGGGCGGTTTTTTGTTGGGGTTTGGGTTTTTTTTGTGTGTTTGGTCATTTGTATTTTGTTGTATTTTTAATACAGAATTTTTACTTTAATAAAAGAGCTCGTAGAACTTTTTTTAATCTCTAGCAATATCTAATTTTAATTATTTCCTGAATACTCCTTGTACTTGCTCTACGAATATTTAAACTGAGAACAAATAAACAATGAGTGAATTTTTAGTCAATAGCATAGTACATGGTGTGTTCCTTATTCTCATTATTTTAGAATTATTTCTAGGAATGAAACACATGCAGCAAAAATTATGAGCTTTTTATCTGAATATTAAGGTTATACTTGGACAAAATTATTACTTGCTTTCTTCTTATTTTACTCTTTTTTACATATAAATATGGCTTTTAGTGTTCCTTATTACTCACTGTTCACTATATGTGTGTGGTATGCATGTATACTCCAAAACCAATAACACTGAAAAAACCCACAAACCTTGTGTTTATTGTATGAACTTGATGTACTTCTTTTCCTTTGGTAATCCTAGCACTACAACTGAATCATAACATGTAATACAAAACTTCGTCTTTTGTTAGTTTTAAAAGACAGTCTGAGATAGTGCCTTGTGAAAATATAATATGCTACATATTGTAGGAACAGTCAGCAGGTCTTTATCCTTCCTATACATTCACCTTGGATGTGAGCTATTTCATTCAATAAAAAAAGTCCTTGTTCTTCTCATTTTTAACATTTTTTTTCTCATCCAAATTGCTATCTGTCTAAGTTAAAGAGCCTGATCTTTTCATAATCTGTTATTTCAGGGTCTAATCAGCCACCATCATCATTTACACAAAAGTGATCATCATGATTTATTAAGTGGTGACACTGGACTTATTCTTTTATCAAATACAGAGACAAAACCAGGAGAAATTTCCATCTTGAGTATATATGTTCCAATTTCCAATGTCTAATACATATTAACTATGTTAAATGTCCTAAAATGTAAGGAAAATGATGTAGAAGAAACAGGAAAATATTTTGATAACATATAAAGTTGGTCTTCCCTATGTGAATTATTTAACATTTTTCCCCACAGTGTATAATAATTGTGCTGGTTTGAACTAATTGGAGAATTCCAGTATTCTGAGTCCTAGTTGGGGTTATATCAAAAGGTGGGGGGAGCAGGTAACTGCTAAACCACAACAATATTTCACTAATTTAATCCCTGATTCTTTTTTTCTTTTCAGTTTACAATTTTATTTTGCTAACATTTTCCACTGTCATCGAAAAGGTAATGATATCTAGGCAGTCACTATACATTTCTTCCTGAATGTTAAGGTCAGATAACTCTGAATGTGTTCTGTATCACATGTTCTATTTTCACAATCAGATTGGAAAAGACCTTCAAGATCATCAAGTCCAAACAACAACATGTCTCCGGAGACCAGGACAATGCCACCTCCACAGGCAGCCTATTCCAATGACCAATCACTCTTTATGTGAATAAATTCTTCCTAACACCAGTCTAAACCTGCCATGGTGCAGTTTGAGACTGTGTCCTCTTGTTCTGTTGGGTGCCTGGGAGAAGAGACCCACCCCCACCTGGCTACAACCTGCCTTCAGGTCTTCCCCGATCCTCCTCTTCTCTAGGCTGAACAAACCCAGCTCCCTCAGTCGCTTCTAGTAGGGCTGTGCTCCAAAACCCTCACCAGCCTTTGTCCTTCTCTGGACAAGTTCAAGAAGCTCAATGTCTTTCTTAAATGGAGGGGCCCAGGACTGGACATAGTACTCAAGATGTGGCCTAACCAGTGCTGAGCATAGGGGCAGAATGACTTCCCTGATCCTGATGGTCACACTATTCCTGATACAGGCCAGGATGCCATTGACTTTCTCGTCCACTTGGGCACACTGCTAGCTCATGTTTAGTTGGCTGTTGACAAGTACCCCGGGTCTCTTTCTTGCTGGCTGCTCTCCAGCCACTCTGTTCCCAGCCTGTAGTGCTGCATGGGGTTATGGCCAAAATGTAGAATCCAGCACTTATACTTGTTAAATCTCATGCTGTTGTACTGTGCCCATCTATGCAGCCTGTGCAGGTCCCTCTGCAGAGTCCTTGCTTCCAGTAGATGGACACTTGCTCCCAACTTCATGTCATCTGAAACTTACTAATGGTGGACTCAATTCTCTCACCCAGATCAATAAAGATATTAAACAGGATTGGGCCCAGCATTGATCTCATTTTAAAATTTTTTTACTTTTTACTATACTTATGCCCCCTACTTTACGTTATCTCTTTGGTTTTCTACTAACTTATTGACTTATTTTTAAAGAGATTTTGCAAATTAAAATAGTTCTGTCTTGCTGTTCTTGAAAGTGAGGAGATATTTTAATTTACATTCTGCTCTTTCAAGCAGTTAAATCTTTGAGATTTTTAACTTGGCATGTAAGACCAAGGACAATCTTTTCTAAAAGGAATGAAAACTCCTCACTATTTGTTAATTATAAAATATGCTGTTCACATCTGCAGTGTATATACATTAATGGAAATTTTGCAACCAGCAAGGAGTCTGATTTCCATGTTACTGATGGAGAAACAACACAAAGATAGCAGATGGGAATTATGTGCTAAGAACTGTGCAACAGAAAATTAGTATCAAGAACAGCATAAAATTCAGTAATACTTAATTACTTCAATGTACTTTATTTAATTGGTAATTTATTCTTTCTCATATTGAAATCAGTTTAAGGTTTGAACTTAATTGGAATCAGTACTCTAAATGCCTTTTTGAAAAGGGCCTATGCCTAATAAGAATAAGACTGAAGTCCAAAGCTCACCCTTCGCTCAATTCTAGACTGCATTTCTGTCTGCTATTCCTAGTATTATTTTTAAGGCTGCCTTAAGTGTACAATGGATTAAAAACAAAACAAAACAAAACAAAAAAAAAAAAAAAACCAGAAAAAATACAAATCTGTTTCCATCAATGTGAGTTCCTTGATCGTTAGTGATACAGAAATGATTCTTTTTAAGTTTAGCACATTCATGTGTACATAGAAAAATGCAAAGGCACATCTGCACAAGGATGAGTAGACAGCACCTTGTATATAACCAGTTCTATAATCAAATATTTGTGTTGCTATTTAAAATAAATCACTATAATTGAAATGTGAATGGCATGATGTTACGAATAAAAAGGGAAAAAAAAAAAAAACCTGAAGAATTTTTGAATCCCAAACACAGGAATTTTGAATCCTAAATATAATTGATTGCAAAATCACTTAGATTGCATCACTTTTGCTAAAATCAACAACGTTTAGAGATTTCATCCAGAACTCTAGGCACTAGAGTCAAATAAGCCTGTCATATCATCCTAGAAAGATATTTGCTTTTGGTGAGAAAAACATCAATTCCTCAGGGATTCCTTTAGATGCCCATACATAGATAAATACTACTGTATGAGACATGGCTGTATTCTGCAAGGTGTCTTCATAGGGATTGTATATTTAAAAAGAGACCTCAGAAGGGGCTCATGTTCTTGAAATAGAAAGTGAACAGCAGGAGAAATATCCTGGGGTGTCTGCAATGGTGTCATATATTTATATGTCGGCTGCTGGACTTCATCCTGAATTTCCACCAACTATAACAGACACTTAGACACCAAACTCCCATGTAAGTGTTGATACATAGTAATATACATATAAACTTCAATCTGGTTAAAACATCTGCATTTTGGGACATATGGACTTAATCTAGCTATTTAGATGCAGGTGTGAATGTACTTGAGATGTTCTGTGATGTCTTCTCTGTTTATCAGTCTGGTGTTCCAGAACAGTGCCAGTTTCTTATGAATATTATGTCAAGCCCTTCTTGACTCTATGCAATTTCTAATGGTACTAGACATTTATGGTTAAGAATAACATAATTATTGAGTTCAGTTTCTCCAGTTGATAATAATCAGAGAATTCTTTAGGTTGGAAAAGACCTCTAAGATTTTAGAGTGTAGCAATTAATATAATACTGCCAAGTGCACCAGCAAACCACGAGCAGCGATTTTTCAGTTTCATTGTTCTGAGATGCCATAGCTTTGTCTAAGTCCTAAATAGTAATTTACATACTTGGCTGAATCTAGTCTTTAATAATTTGTTGGCACAGTACATTACTGTCATTTTAACAGATTAACAAAATCAGCTACTTTCCAGTTATCATTATTAGGCATGCTTGAAATATTTTCAAGGCTTTTTTACTTTCTAAGATTTTCCTATTAAGAGATAAAAACCCTTGCATGGATTATTATGTATAACTTCTGCTTCTGAATATTCGCTTATTTTTCATGTTACCAGTTACTCTTTGCGTTTGTTAGAAATGTGTTGATTCCTCAGTGAAAAAAAAAAAGCCTAATTTTTCAGATCTCTGATCTTTTGCTTGGTGGTAACGTTTTATCAATACTTTAAATTTACATTTGTTCAACTTATTTTCATGTCACAGTAATGCCCTGTAACATAATTTGAAAATAATAATTTATTTATTTTTACTTTTCTTGCTGAAGAAAACAAGATTCTGCCTGCTTGTGATGATATGGTTCAAAAGGTTATCAGACTGAGATACTGCTTTAGAGCTTTTCAGTTTTGATTCCTTAAATGTTTTTCTCTTATCTTGCAGGTTTTTGTTTTGGATGTCATAGCTATAATACTTTACCAGAGAACAAAGCAACACTGTACATAAATGTTGAGTCATTTATATCTATAGTTAATGAAGTGTATTACAGATATAAATATGTTGCATTTATGTAGTGGCTCTGTTTGTATATCTGTCATAGTTTAACCCCAGACAACTAAGCACCACACAGTTGTTTACTTATTTTCCC
Organism: Psilopogon haemacephalus; assembly: GCA_013396835.1. NCBI lineage: Eukaryota > Metazoa > Chordata > Aves > Piciformes > Megalaimidae > Psilopogon > Psilopogon haemacephalus. Next base: position 898 of record VWZI01013909.1, on the reverse strand, counting down.
CTACTGGGATGGGAAGGGGAATCAGAAGGCTAAAAGTGAGAAAATCCATGAGTTAAAATAAAGACAGTTTAATAAGTGTCTTATGAGGAAAGACTAAGGGACCTGGGACTTCTTAGTCTGGAGGAGAGGGAGAGAGGATTTAATAACCATTTATAAATATATGAGAGCTGGGTGTCAAGAAGATAGGGCAAGAACCAATGGATGTAAACTACAGCACAGAAGTTCCACCTTAACATGAGGAAGAACTTCTTTACTGTAAAGGTCATGGAGAACTGGAACAGGCTTCCCAGAGAGGTTGTGGAGTCTCCTTCTCTGGACACTTTCAGGACCCATCTGGATGTGTTCCTGTGCAACCTGCACTAGATTCTATGGCCCTGCTCTGGCAGGGTGAGTTGGACTCGATGATTTCCAGAGGTCTCTTCCAAAACCTAACATCCTATGGTCCTGTGATTCTGTGATCCTGTGGTTAAGCAACGCAAAAGCAAGGAAAACAAAGAATTCATTCACTGATTCCCATCATCAGGCAGGTGTTCAGTCATCTCAGCAGGGCTCCATCATGAGTAACATTTACTTGGGAAGACAGAGGATATCACTACAAAGTCCCCTTCATTCCTTCTACCTCCAGCTTTATAAGCTGAGCATGATGTCATGTGGTCTGAAAAATCTCTTTGGTGAGCTGGAGTCAGGTGTCTCATCTCAGTTCTCTCCCAGCTTCTTGTGCACTCTCAAGCCTATGTGCTGGCAAGGTAGAGTGAGATGAAAAAGCCTTAACTCTGTGTAAGGACTATTCAGCAGTAGCTCAAGTAGCTGAAGGCTGTGCAGCCATCCAGCGAGACCTGGGTAGACTGGAGAGCTGGAATCTGCTCAAGAGGGTACCATGGGAAAAAACTCTGGAAGG
>VWZI01013908.1:13004-26473 GCA_013396835.1 Psilopogon haemacephalus | reverse complement strand
ACCTGGGAAAAGGGTGAAACCATTCCTCGGGAAAAGACAGGGGGTTCCAGGTGGGCTTAAACCTTCACAACCAGTCACTGTCCTGTTCACTAGCAAGAGAAGCTGATTAAACATGTGAACCTTTATGAATGTGAAGCTAGCAAAATATTAGTCCATAGTACAAGAATGTTCAGGAAAGAGAGGTAAAAAAAAAACATCATTAGGAAATCTAGCTGAGCACAGCATAGGGGTCTGAGTGGGTGGTACCAGTTTCTTATGTCTCATATCCAGATTAAAAGGCACAGATTCAGTGGAGAAGAACTCAGACAGCAACAAACATGCATACGCTACATTAGCACAAAGGTGTATTTCCTAGATGTTTCAGAATACTGACATAACTTCTCCATCGCAGAAACTCTTCCTTGGTTGAGACATGCAAAAAATATGTTCTTCAGGTTGCAAAATTATTTTCTTAATTTTCTATTCTCAGTACAAATAATAGTAAGCCTAGTGCCTTAGATTTCAGAAGTGCACCAGGTAGAGACATTGGCATATCATCCCCTCTCTTTCTAGAGTACTTTAAGTTGGAAATGTTTGCCTTAAACAGAATCTGATTTGTTTCTGGGTTGATAAATGAGTGAAAAGTGTTTCTCAGTTGAGGGAGCTGCGATGAAAGCCACAGTGTGTAAATTTGGACCCCAAAAATATAGAGGTTTATAGAAGTATTCTATACCTATTAAAGTTATGTGTGACTATAATTACTTGAAGTATATAAATACCAATATGAAACATGAGACAGGAGGACGTGTGTCTAAATTTAGAGACACTTCATTAATATTGGCTCAGAATTACAAAATATAAACATCAAGTATGATTCAATACAGTTATAGTTTGAGAAAATGTAATTTATTCAAACTTGAAATGCAACCTGTTATAAAAATATATCGATATTACCACTCAAATATTTCCAGTGTTGTAGCTCTTATTTTGTATTTAATTTTGTGTAAGACTGGGTATTTGTAATTTATTTGAAAATTCAGTGAATAAGGCTGAAATAAGTCTTATTTCAGCTGAAGTATATATATGTTGAATCTTAATGAGACAGATTATCTCTTTTAATGTGTTTTTGTACAAACTTATTATATTAAAGTATGCTGAAATTGAATTATATTATAGGATTTTTTTTAGATTATCTTTGTTAGTAGCCCTAGATTCCTGCACAAGCAATGTAGATTCTAAGTATTTTAAATAACTCAGATTAGAAATATGAAAATTACATAAAATTTACTTGTTTGCATTATTTAAAAGCACACAAGTATATGTCTTTTTTTTTTCTCCTCCTCCCTTTTTTATTTGCATTTCTCCTTTTGTTCTCTGTAGATTAATCTGATGCTCAAGGAAAAAAAATATCAAGGCCAAGACCTTGAAAAGTCATCTCAGTCAAAGATAAACTGTTATCTTTACATCCATTATCATTATCAGAGATCATTTTTTCACAGCTCCAAAATTCTCCCCAGTGGGCAGTAGTCCATCTTACTAAACTCCCTACCCATAATTCAGTCCAATTTCATGCAATTGTCTGTCTATGCTCATGAAAGTCCAGCTCTCAACTACAATGGAGACTATTTTCCATAGCCTCCAGGGAGGCAGCTAATTTTGTTGGCTGCTTCCATGCCATCCATCTTTTAGTGGATAAAGAAGGGCTTGCCTTTTCCCTAGTGCTGCCCACTTTCAGTAATCTGAATCTGTTCAGTGGAAAGCACTAGATTAGTACAAACTCTGAAATGCCTGTGTAGAAATCAGTTACTTCTCTTGAAAACTCAGAGTGCAGTAACTAGTGATAGGTCTTGCAGACACAAGACTAGGTCTTCAGAAGATGAAACTAGTATTTAAATCCTGTGGGAAAAGTCCATGGCCAGAGTCAAGCCAAACTAATGTCCTTTAAGCAACTCATCTTTTCTTTGTGCACCCTAATCAATAAAAAATAGAAAATAAGAAAAATGGTATTTCTCTACTCTCTGGTACTCAGCTTTTAATTCAGTACAGAATAGGTAAATCCTCCAATTCAGTCTATTTGGAGGATTTTAAGCAACAGCCATCAACCACTGTGATAGAAAGCCTGAATGGACTGACTCAGATTACTGAATTCTCATTCAGTTCATAGCAGTTTGAAGTCAAAAAGTTTGATCTATGATGGAAAACAAATAATTTGGTTGAAAGAGCTATTTTACAATATTAGTGATTCTTTTTATAAACATTAGATAAACTCTGAATCTCAGCCTGTAATTCTTGTGGAGAATCTACAGACATTGTAAGTGAATGTGATGCCATTTTACTTGCTTGAACAAATAATTTATAACATACTTGAAGCTTTTGACCCTTATTCAGTTATGGGCCATAAAAGATATAATTTTAAAATGAAATATGCTGTATTATTTCCACTTACATTACTGGAATAGACAAAGATTCTTGTTGTGAAGGATCGTTACTTTTAAAGACTGCAAAGAGTAATTCCCCCTTATTGTAAAAAGAATGGAAAAAAAAAAAAAAACAGCTTATCAGATTTAGAATGAAACTACCTTCTGTATAAGTGTAGAAAAAGAAAATTTGGTCCATGGACAGCAGAATAAAAGGCTTTTTATATAGGAGTTATAAACATTATTTTCAACATTTTCTGCAAAGGTGTGTGATTTAGTGGTCTGGCAGTTATCTGTTTTCAGCAAAAACTGACACATTACTGCTTCCAAGAGGTCATTGAAACTCAGAAGAAAAAGGTTTTACTACTTTCTCTACACTGCCTTCTTCAGGGAACAATAAAATTTTCATCCTGAAATTAAAACTACTCACAATGCGTATCTGCAACCAAACTGGATAACTACAGATCTATATTCAGTGCTGTAAGCTCCTTCAGAAGAGGGCAATATGTTTGGGATCATGACTCCTGTTCCTTGTTATTAGTAGAAAACCAGTAAGCAATAATTTCTTGTGTCAATGGTGTGTATTCACTTTCCCATACATCACATCAATGACTAAATTACTTGATTACATTCTGCTCATTTCCACTATTCTATGTCAGAACAGCTGCATTAATTTTAGGAAACCACTCCTAATTTGAATATGTCACTTAAATATCACTGTGCACCATCATCTGAAATTAACGGGGGACTAACATCTTCACTGTTGCCTTTAATTTGAACGCCTACCAAAACCATGTCTAAATGGATAAACAGCACAAAAGGTTCAGGGCCTGCTGGTTAGCAATGAAAACAAGTTACAAAATCAGGTGCCCCTCATTGAAATTCCTTGCCTGAAGTTCCTTTGCATTTATAACTGTGGGAAATCAGCTCTGCCACCTGAGCTGGCCTCAGCTGCCATGGCATCACATGAAGATAGATGTGATCACTTATGGAGGTACAATAGGGAGCACTCTTCTGCTCTGCTTTCATCTCGCTCCCTGATCTCAGATCAAAGCAAGGAGGCAAGCAGAGCAAGGGCATGTCTACACAGACTGGGACATTACATCAATCTAGTTTGTTCACTCTAAGTACAGCAATTTAAATACATCTTATTGAAAGGGTTTGCATTGGTTTGTCATGCTGACTTAAAATATTTTTCTTATTAGTCATAACATCTAAACAGCTCTGTACTTGTCTGAATTAACCAACACAAGTTCACAGCCAGTATTTCATGGCTCAGAGTTTGTAACTGTGATTTTTTTTTTCCCTGTGCTGTAGGAGGCCCACTTGATATTGAAGAAATTAAAGAGCAGAACAGTCAAATGAATGTACTCTTTGAAATTTTTTCCTGGTATCCATTAACGTCACTAAAAGCATTACTCATCTGCTGTCATGTAACATCAATGACCCATTACTTAACTCTGTAATTATTGTAATACAAACTGAACAACATGTACATATTTCTCATAGTACCACTGGGCAGATTTTCCATTTTTGCAGAAACAGGATGGCTAGGAGCAGTTTCAGTACAGAAAGATCTGCTTTCCTCATGTGGAAAAAAAAACTAGTTAAAGAACAGAAATCATCTGGATAGAGCTTACAAGGAGCAGACAAACACTACCATGAAGGTTGTCCTCAAGTCACGGTTGCACTGTGCTCCCAAGGGCTGGAAGTTCAGCACCCATAGCCAAGAGTGGGCATGAGCTGATTTATTTTATATTAGTAGATCAGCTGTCAGGATTCCTATTCTGGATCATCTGCAATGCTCTTGGAGAGTCTTTTCCTCCTTTATGCTGCTGTGCTTTCCCTTGAGCCACAGGTTTTCAGACCTGATCCTTGTAGGCCTATCAGATCACCGGGGAGGAGTCAAATGGCAGGAATAGGTGTTTCAGACAGCCAACTCATCCTAAAAATTCTAGAAACTGAATTATGTTTGAACATGGGAACACAAACTCCAAAAACAGTTGGCAACTCAGATAAAGTTTTTTCCTACTGTAATTCCAGAGTGGATGTTGCTAGAAAACATTATCGTTTTAAAGAAAGATGGAAATTTCCAAGGAAAGTAATTTTCACAAGAGGAGTTCTAATTGTCTCCAGTGCAATTCAAATCTATCTCTGAAAAGTAAGTATTTTAAGGACATCATCGTGAGCTGTCATTAAAAGGAAGCTCTAGGAAAAGCTTAAATTTTGAGTTTAAGGTAAAATGAATTCTCCAAGTCTTTTAAAGGATCCATCCAAATAGACATAAGGGCTTAAAAAAAAATCAATATACTTCTTTAATTTATTGAATTTTCATACGGGCTCTGAAAAATGCATCATCTCAGCTACTTACTGTATCCAAAGGGTTTGAAAAAAAACCCTGTTTTTAAAAATATTTTCTGCTGAAAAACAGTCTGTGAGACTTCATGCTCACATTTAGGATTCTACAGTCACTCTCAGGGCCAGAAATATTAGTGCATGATGCATGATATAGCCTCAAAGACAGAAGCTGTTAAAGTCAAGTAATCTGTTAGCATAGATTAATTTTCTCTTTTCCAGTTAATAACTTCAGCTCTGCTCTCTATGGATAAAGATTGACATTAAACATAAAGTGAAATATTAATAGAGGTTAAATGTTTTTACATCAGAAAAAAGTCCTAAAATCTCAGTATTAATAATATCAACTGTATTCTTGATACAGAGCTTTGTTGTGCTTTACTACTTAGGTGCTTGCATTATTGGTCCCCAAAGAAATTTAGTCCTTCACAGTGAAGAAGGTATGCAAGCCACTTGGTAAGTAAAGAAACAAACAAAACCAGTATATTTTACTTTTTGAAAACCTACAAACCAGGAGTAGCTTGAACTTACTTCTCATCTTCACAAGCTGGAATATAACAGGACCAATTGCATGTATAGGCAAATTGCTTTTATAGACCACACCGAAACCTAAAGGCACTATTCAAGTGGCAACAGGCACATAAAGATTTGCATGAGTAAGAACACAAAAATAAGCTTTCTCAAAATTTTGGTTGGGTCAACCTGTATTACATTCTTGGACATAACATAACTAAGCAAATAAAAAACTTACGAGGAAGGCTTCACTAGTTAAAAGTGACATTGTGAATAGTAGAAGGGACAGGAAAGAGAACAGACATGAGAGGTCTTTGAAGACCTATAGAGTGTTTTGCTATGTGGAGGAAAATCTCAATATCACTCAGTGATTTACTCTTTACAGTCCTTCTAACAACTTACAAAGAAGCCTTATTCAGAGCTTCTTAGGTATTTTCCACTGTAGATAAACATTATAACACTACTACAGCTTCTAAACAGAGGACAAAAATTTCTGGTCAGCAGAATATTAAGAGTTACATGTAAACACTAGAAAACATAGAAACCTGCCTCAGAGTAAAGTAGTAGTAATTCTCCACTTCCATTTGGCTCTGGACAGCCAAAATAATGTATCTTGTTAAATTTTTTCCTTTCACACAGACACAAACCCAAGAGAATATGGGGTAGGAGAAGTTTAAGTAGTAATTTACCGGTGACAACAATACTTGTTAAAGCAAAAAGCTGGCAGGAAAAAAAAAAAAAAAAAAAAAGCAAGCCTTCATATTGAACAACAAAAGAGCACAAATAACCCGAACACAAAGACTGCTTCTTTCAAAACACAGAAAAAAAATCACTTATTGATCACTGTCTGAGAAAGAACAACAGCACTTTCTAACACTGTTTGCTAGAATGTGTCTGGTAAAATTATTCTTGAACTAGTGACCTTCAGATTGAAATAGTCTGTTATAGTAGCCCTGACATAATATGGATGCGATTTCACATCACTAAAATCCCTGAGAGATGGTCTTGTTTCAATCTCTTCAGGGACAGAAATTACTCACACAGCAATTGCTTTGAAGCTGTAACTTACGTGGATTTAGCAAACTATTCATAGATGAAAATGCAAATGTGACAAAAAAGAAGATACTAATTATAATGATTTGTTATCCTTTCCTTTTCCAAATGTGCGAGGTGACTTGGAAATAACCCTATGTCTTTTAAAATTACTTCACAATCACAGCTTCATTCAAGCTTGGTAGTTAATATTTTTGTACATTACCACAATTACGCCAAATATTCATCGCAGTTTGTTGTTAGGTCAATGATGGTCTCCCACTTTTCTAAAAAAGCAGATTACCACTTCTTGTCAGGGTAAACTTAGAATCAGAATGTAATGACAAATGAACTACAGTAGACCACTATTCACAAAAAAATATTACTTGAAAGATATTTCCTGCCTTCAGATAATTTTTTTGTGTCAAGCAGAGACTATCCCTTTGTTCCATGACAGTCTGGGACGAAACATTTTTATGACTTTGTAAAATGCAATCTAAAATCATAAGAAACTTTGAATTATTTTCTTTAATTAGCATTGCTCTCTCAAATACTTGCAAGTAGGAAGTAGTTACATGAGTTTTTGGGGTTTTTTTTAATAATTTAGTTTATATTTCAGTAAAAACAAGCAGCAGAAAACAATCATATAAAATGCTAAGCATGGAAGGCTTTCTACAATTCTTTTATAAACAAATTTCCTTGGCAGACTGAAAGAAAAATAAAAAATCTTTGATGAGAACTATCTTACAGATGGAGACCAGTCACTGTTACATCTGCAAGTAACAAAAATCTCGAGTCAGATCTTGTAGGAGTTCTCCCAGCTGAAGCTGCTAATTGCTCAAGACATACAGTTCTGCAGTAGGACCACAGAATCTGTTCCCAGTACTTCCAAAATCTCAAACTGATAGAGTGCTGACTTCATTTTAAAACCCACTGAGATGACAGAGAAAAAACAGTCTGTTACACACTGTCTCTGGAAAGGAACTCCATAGGCAGGCACAGAACAGAGCACCTCTCTTTCTGTTAACAATCATTCCCAGCCAAAATTTGACTACCACGTTTCTGAGTGATGCTCTGGCATGTGCTGAGGCTACAAATGATATCGTTCTTATCAAAATAAACCTCATGTTTTCCTCAAGTGAACATGACTCAGATAAAAGCTTTGGCAACAAGTGCAAGCAGAGCAGTGCACTTCACAGGGAGATGGGTGGGTCCCTCTAGCACCTACAGCTTCACAAACAGCACTGCTCCTCACAGTTTGTTTTACTGTCATGAGCAAGTCAATAACTTTTGCAGCTGCAAAAGCAGCAACTTGGACAAATAGATAGCAAATGTTCTTCTATTTTTTGAAAGCTACAGAACTGAAAAGCACACAAAGAACACTCCTCTTCCCATGTAATAGGATTAGCCAGAAAACCTGTGAGAGCCTCAGAAAGGTGCACACAATGAGGTGGCTTCACATGAAACCTTTAGCAAAAGTCAAGGAATAAGAAAACAGTTATTTTTATTAAACAAGTACTTGTGAATTAAATGTATTTTATAATTATTTACTTCTACTGTTACACTACAGATTGTAATATAGAATATGACAAAGATAGTTTTATGCAAATAAGACCTTGTGGGAATACATTTAATGTAATTTAATGGAAGAATAACATCAGAATAAATTTATCTAGAGATTTTTTTTTTTCAATTTTTTGGTAGGAATGTCCATTATGTTGACAAAAGCTTCTCTGTTTTGGTCCCATATATGAATAGATTATTAACTGATGGAAAAAAACCCACACTCTAGCTTGCATAGATTTGAGAAAATGCCAACATAGAGGGGAAAATGGCTGAGGAATTTTCACCACATCATTTCATAGCACATCTTTTCGTTGTTCAGCTTAGTTGATTGAGATGGATTACTTCAATTAAGATACATCTGTTTGAATACATTGATATTGCAGGGGCACCTGATGGCACCAGCACACATTGTGTTACAAGTTTGTGTCCCAGAAAAGTGATCAGTCTTTGGTTTGCATAAAAATATCAGACAATTTTTATTTTTTAAATTCACATTTCTTTGGGAGAGAATGATAATTTTCTGCACATTTTGATCTCCTGGTTGAACCTATTTCCCCAACATACATCCTCTGTGAAACTGGGCAGTCAGGTTTGCAATGGCCTCTGTTAAAAGACAAGCACATACACTACTAGAAGTTAATTTCAGTAAAGTAGCAAACTGACTCAGCACACTAATTTCTCCAGCAAGAGCATAGCTTGTCATGCCCCAGCTTCTGCTACCATTTACTGGATGTTGACAGTATGATCATAAAAAGGAAAATGTGTGTAACATATGTTAAAGTATTCATATGGAATTTCTATTCAAATGTGCTTTTTTTCCTGTTAAATGTGGTCATTGATCTGAGACTCTATTCAAATACAGCAGCACAGATCATCTTGATTATTTTGCTGAGAGAAAAAACAGCTATTGCTTTCCACCCACAGGAAAAAAAAAATCTCAAATAATCAGGACTTGTGCAAATGCAGCCCACACAGAAACTTTCACAGTAAATTCTTTAGTGACAAGATTGCTAGTTTGAGTTACGTGACCAATAGTGAGAGAAAGATGGTAAGTGGGAAAGGAATATCATTTGCACTGATAAAGTGGCACTATAAAGACAGCTGTAATCTACACAAAGGTAGGATAGATGAGGAAATAATACAGCCAATACAGATACTGTAACTCTTTAGAAACTTCTTTTCCATACTCCTACATGCCCAAACTTTTTTTCTCCCACCACTAAAACTCACAACTTTAAGATAACTGGAAGAAGCATAAGCCGTAATCACAAATACTACTGGTTTCCTTTATGAAAATTTACTCTCAGAGGTTTGCTTTTAGCTGGAAGAAAAGACATGACCAGAAATTTTGAAAAAGTCAAACACTTAAAAATTGAATTTGACAATGTATAAACATGACAATAAGGGCATGGTGTGGAATAATAGTTCCTTCCTGATTAAAAGAACAAAGCCCCAAACCAAAGCAAATCAAAACCCCATCAAAACAAAACAAAACAAAACAAAACCCTGAAATGTCCACAACCAACAAACCAACCAAAAAAACACAAAACCAAAGCAAAACAATCAAACAGAAAGCCCCAAAACCAACTAACCAACACAAAAAAACCAACAACCCAGTTGTTTGTTGTAGATTTTTAATATTTATAAATGACAAATTAATAAAGATGTGCCCTCGATGAAGGAGGAGCAGGTCAGAGAACATGTTTGCAAACTTGCCATTTGTAGGACCATGTGTCCTGATGGGATGCACCCACAAGTTCTGAAGGAGATATCAGATGTCATTGTGAGGTGACTCACAATTTGATTGATTATGGCAAGTGGGACAAGTATCCAAAGACTGTGGGAAGGAAGATATAAGTCTTTTCTTCAAGGTGGGCAAGAAATAATACCCAGATAATTACAGACCAGTCAGTCTCACTGTGATACCTGGACAGGCAGTGGAACAGCTAATCCTGGAAACCATTTCCAGGGATATAAAGGAAAAGAAAATCATGAGTAGTGGTCAGCACAACTTCACTTAATGGAAGTCACTGTTAATCAACTTGATAAATTCCACAGTGAAATTGATAAACTAATAAATGAAGGGAGAGAAGTTGATACTATATACCTAGACTTCTCTTAGACATTCATAGAGAATCTGTCGGATAGCAATGAAGTGGATGGAAAACTGAGTGAACAGCTGAGCCAAGAGTGATCAATAACATGAAGATTTGTTGGAGGCCAATATTCACAGTGTACCCAAGGTGTCAAATCTGTGCTTGACCTTTTTGACCATTGTTGTTAATTATCCAGGTGATGGGACAAAGTGCATCTGCAACAAGGTGACAGAAAACTAAGTAGAGTGCCTGATATGACACAGGGTTGAGCTGTTAGTCAGAGGAACCTAAACAGACAGAAAAACTGGGAGGACAGGAACATCATGGAGTTCATCAAGGAGAAGTGCAAAACCTTGCCTCTAGGGAGGAACAACTCCATGCACTGATGATGTATGCTGGGGGCCACTTGTCTGGAAAGCAGCTTAGAAGAGACTGATCTGAGCATTCTGATGGACACTGAAATGAATAAGAGTCATCAATGTGCCCTTGCTGCAAAGAAATCTAGTACCATGATGGGCTGTATTAGTACTTGTAAAGCCATAGCAGGAGTGCTGCAGTCAGTGAAGAGCTCTCTGCTACAAAAGAGTCATGAACACGCTGAAATACTCCAGCAAAGGGATGCAGGGATGATATGGGACTGGAATATCTCTCCTATAAAGAAAAGCTAAGAGAGCTCGGACTGCTCAGCCTGGAGAAGAGAACTGTCAGGACAGTGCAAGAACAGAGCCAGGCTCTTTTCAGAAATGTCCAAAGACAGGGCTAGAAGCAGTGAGGGCAAATTGAAATGTAGGAAGCTTCATCCCTGTGAGGGTGACTGAGCACTGGCTGTTTACCCAGGATGGTTGTGGAATCTCCGTATTTGGTCTTATTCAAAAGCTGTCTGGACATGGTCCTGGTGAAATGGTTTGGTTGGATCCACCCGAACATAGGCATCAGACCAGGTGAACTCCACAGGCCCCTGACAAATTCAGTCATTTTATTAGTCTGAATTTTCTTTTAGGTTGAGAAGAAAGCAAATTTTTTTTTATTTTAAAAATAAACAGAACATACTCTGAGTCAAAATAGGGGATTGTACCAAGCTCAGTTTCAAATTAATTTTGTAGGTCAGAAGCCATGGATTTGGGATTAGATTCTTGCACCTGAAATCTTGTAATTTTGTTCTTACCTTTAGCTAAACAAGTAAATCCTTTGTTTAAAATAAATGGCACTTTTCCCTCTAGGTCCATCCATAACATTCACTGTTAACACACAGTAATGACTGGGAAGGAGCCATCCTTATTCCCATTTTCCATCCAGTAGAAGCAAATCTATGATTCTCTGATTCTAAATGTGGCAGCTGTGGCACAATGGAGTGAGAAGAACAAGTCAGACAGCAGCAGTTGTTGCAGCTTCCCCCTAGGATGACTTCAGCTTCCCAGAAAGCTCTGTCCCCTATCAAAAACCTATCCTTACGGGCATGTGGAGCAGCAGTAGAGAAGAAGACTCCTACTAGCCTATGGTTATCCACTTACTCACACTGATATATAACATGGTGCCAATCCATTCCCTGCAAAGTTCTTCACCTCAATAATGACCTAGCACTTTGTCCATGCCATTCAGCACATACAAAAATATTATCTGATCCGTGCCTAATTTGCTATCACACGACCTCAGAGAAGCAGGGAAAAGCCTTTTATAGAATTAGTTTATTATTCTGTGCTGCTTTTGTTTGATAAACCCATATAAAGCCATATTTTGAGACAGAGACCTCTTTGAGTTATATTAGGAAATGTGTCAGTGTCACACATATAGCACAGAAAAAGACTTGATTTTTAATTAGCAAAACCAAATATGAGAGGGGTAGTAAAAGCAGTCCTTTCTGAGCCCATCATTATTCTTCTCTCAAGCAGCAGATGACAACTAGATGATTCTTCTCCAAACTCTATCTCAGAGAACAGTTCTTATTAACAACTTAATATCGTACACATACATATACATATTTTTAAGCTCAGTTATTTTTTCCTCCTTTCAAACACTATCCAATATTAATCTTTGCACTTATGTCAACAACGAAGAAAACTCTCCCTGTTGCCTCTTGGCATTTAAGGCTACACCAATGCAGATAAGATTTGTTTGGAAATGTACAGGTTTTGCTGAAGACAATCACTGGAGATAGAACCTTAACTTAACCTCAAAACTGTAGTATTCCCCCAGAGACACAGATGACTGATAACACTACAAAGGGCAAGGAAAGCATAAAATTATTGAGAAATGGAAGCAGCAAATCTTGAGTGTTGAATTTCTTGCCCTAAATCGCTGTTTATAAGGATGATCATGTATGTCTGACTCATGTCTGGAGACACTAAGCATCTTAAGAGAGCAATTTTTATATGCACTGACAGTGGGCAGTTTTGAAAGTCATTTCCAAGGCATAAAAAATGAAGTTGTCATGTAAAGAAAAATGTCATTATGGAATCAAAATATACTTGCTCATACTGTCCTATCTACAAAGTAGGACAGCAGTTCCTAATTTAAATGAAATAAGTCCTTAAAAGTGAGCTTGATAACATTTCCCAGAGGAACATTAGGAAATTATGTTAATGAGTATTATTAAAGCCTGCTTCCGTAAGCAATAAGTCTTTATTAACTGAAGTTATACATGATGTTTTCCTGTGTTATAGATCTAAAGGAATAGCATGAAGAAAATAGGTAACACCTTTAAATTTAAATAGGTAACCTTTAAATTAAAAAGGTTTTCTCAGTCTTAAAATTAAGTTAAAGCTATTCTGTTGGGGTTAAAGGCTAAATAACCCCTTTATTTGCTAATGATAAATCTAATTGCCTGCAGACAAACTGAGTACAAGCTGTTTTATGTTTTTCTTTAGCATCTTTATTAGGTATAGCTAGAAAGGGCTGCCCTGGCTTTCAGAACAGAATAACTTGTAAATGTAAAAACAGACATGTGAATATCCTTTATCAGCCAAAAAGCTATAAGGAAAAATATTCTATGCAGTGTGACAAATAAAAGCTCAATTTTGTCACAGCTCCATGTGTGGATACATTTTAAATCACATCTTCTGGGCTCCAAGAAACAAAAGCTATCTTCCTTCCTGCTATCAACCACAAAGCACTCAAATTCATGGGGAGCAAAAATACATAAAATTGAAATAACTGAGTTAAATTTAACTTTCAGTTTAAATTTAAATTGTTTGATGTAAATTTAACAAAAGTTAAATTCAGCCAACAGAATAGCCTCTTACTGTATGATCAATTATGTGCCATTAAAGAAGCATTTGAATTTCACCATTTGAGGTTCCTGACATTTATTTCTTGACAATAAAAGGCAAAATACCAACATCCTAAGTTGATACTTTAAAGCACTTGGATATTTGCAGAGAAAACAGAAATAATATTTTGATGTGACTTTTAGCTCAACAGAAGGAAAGGGCAAAAGGTAACCCTTTAAGACAGCATTCTGCACTTGATACTGAGCAACAGCTAATGAAATCCTAAGAGGGATTGTTACATAAGC
>VWZI01013908.1:2358-12979 GCA_013396835.1 Psilopogon haemacephalus | reverse complement strand
TGGACTGAAGAAACCTTTAACATGCAGGAAACTGGAGTTAATTAAACTGTTACGAGTATCCTATCCATCATTCTACCAGAGCACTCTATTGTAAACCTATTTACATTTGGCAATTGAAAAAAAATGTACTAGGCATGGTTGATAAACCATGTTTACTGTCCTTATTGATTTGCATAACCTTTATGCTTTAATTATGTAATTGCATTTCCTGCATCTTTCTCTGCTACAGAAACTATTTGATTTCCAAGCAATTAGACATATCTGAGAATTAGCAGACAGTAAGACTATTCTCTTCAACAAATTAATCAGCTGGGGAATGCACTGGGTCATTGCTGCACTGAACTTGCTGAAAAAGTTGTTTCATTGAATATCATTTCAACCTGCTTCAGTACCTTAATGTAATCAAAGTGCATTTTATCTCCACCCGTATTTCACTCACAGGAGCTTCCTTTCTAGTCTGGTAATTCTGAAGGCTGAATGCAACATAAGAGAATTTAAACTGAAGGTTAACAGCAGGCTGCATTTCTAGGAATAAGGAGCAGAAGTGAGAATAAATATATTTTGGCATAGATAGGGTCAAGGAAAAGCAGAAAGCTGCTCATTTCAATATAAATTCCTCTTCTGTTTTGAATCTTTGGTAAGACAGATAGTTTTTATTTCCTGTTTTCTTTCAATACTTTGTGTGTTAAATTATGATACTTTAAAACTTCTATCTGCAACTCATTCCAGCACATATTTGTGCCAAACGTCTTCACATTGTAACACTAAAATTCACTCTAGTCAGCTTATGGAAAACACTTCTGTTTCTTTGGCTAGGAGACATTCCTTCACAAGGAAAATCTAACATTGAAAATTTAGTAATGAAACTTTTTTGCATGTTTCATATTTTTGAATGGATATGGTACAATTCTGTTTTACCTGTACTATGAGATGAGTGACCTGAGATCACATCTTGAAGCTTATATTCATGAAAGGTATTCATAAAGAAATAACATCATTTTGACAGGGGACTAAAGCAGCACAATCAGCTGCAAGAATTTCCTCTCAGTACAGGTGCTGTGTTAAAGAGCTCTACCATCAAAGTCCCTCTGTAACACAAAAAGCAAAACATTCTGGAGGCAGGAACCACATTTTACCTTAGACAGCACTGTAAATCCTCTGAATTCCTGGTCATCACTGACAACTTTCAATTATCCTTGGTATCTTTCGTAATTTACCCAACATTATCCAACATTATCCAACATTACCCAACATTATCACAGAGGAAGAACAGGTGTTACTTGTGCTTTGGAGACAGGCAGAATCAAGAGAGAAATATGGCTCAATGCTTTCACTGGATTTCAAATTTCACACTGTGCCTCTCAATAGTAAAACTCAGATCTTCCACTAAGAAGAGCTACAGGGTTACAATACAGAGGGTTACAATACAATAAAATACAGAGATACAGGGTTATGCCATACATAAGGTTTGTGCTTTTTAGGCATCTGGTAAATGTGATACTAGGATTTAGACAGTGTAAGACTAGTCATACACTTTAGACCGTGTTATTGGCAGTGTGTGCACTTACACGGTAAATAATTTATTAACTAAAACAGAAGAGAGAGTTAATTGTCTCAGTTGGAAGAGATACACTGTAATCTGTTTACCTTCTAAAATTTTTGACAGAGTACAAGTAAGAAACAGAGGTAATATTGTGAGATAATGTGGAAGGTTGAAATTACCCCCCAGATAAAGTCACCAGACTAGATTACAAGGTTTGGAAGCAAAATGAAGCTATATTTTACAAGCAAGCTAAAATCTAAAAGCATAAAATACAATGTATATCTACAAAATATACTTACATATATTTACAATTCAGAAATAACAGGAGAAAAACACCCCTTGGACAAGGGAAAATTGCTCTTCTCCCACCACTCCACCCAACCCTTATAAGGGAGGAAGAGAGAATCAGGCCCCACCGCTGCTATCTACTTAGCCATAACAAAAGTGTCAGCCAAGGTCAGCAAAGCCATGCATAGGGATTAGTCAGCAGCCAGAGTGAGGAAGAGAAAAGGAAGAAAAAGAAGTCTGTGCAGCACACTATGTACTAAACCAGCCAGTGAATGGAGTGGTACAGACTTACCTATTATTTTTCTTTTGCATCTAATCTGCTATTTTATTTAGTTTTTAGTATTTGTTTTTCTATTCAATATTTCTGGATTTTTCCTATTTCTTGTTTATAATTTCGAACCAGGCTACAGTGTTAGTTTTAAACCACCATAGCTAATTAAAAGCTGATCAAGAATCTAACATTAAGAGATTGAAAACTAATCATTATTTTCTGACAGCAACCATTATGTGTTGCTGGTTCATCCTGACTATGGCAGGGGATTGGAACTGGATGATCTTTGAAGTCATTTCCAACCTAAACCATTCTATGATTCTATGATCTTACTATTTCTCTCTGAAATAGTATTAGCCATCAGTTCTCACTGTGATTGTTGTTTACATGGACTTTAATAAAATATTTGACAGAGTATCCCACAGAACCTTCCTGGAGAAATTGACTATGCAAAGCTGGGATGGGTGGACACTTAGCAGAGCTAAAACCGTGGATGGATGGGCCTAAAGAGTTGTGTTGACTGGAGTTAAATCCAGCTGGTGGCTGGTCACAAGTGATGTTCCCCTGGCCTCAGTTTTGGGGATGATCTTTTTTGATATCTTTACCAATGATCTGGATGAGAGAATCAAGTGCACCCTCAGTAAGTTTGCTGATGACACTGCTGTGGGTAGGACTGTTGATCAGCTTAAGAGTAGAAGGACTCTGCAAAATTATCTGGACAGGCTGAATCTATGGGCTATGGTCAATTTTATGAGGTTTAATAAGTCCAAGTGCCAGAGGTATTAAAAAACATGTAAATATGGCATTTCAACAAATGATTTAATGACCATGGTGGTATTAGGTTGATGGTTGACTCCATGATTCTATGCAGAATATGCTTATCCAATTCAACAAAGTGATGTCTTTCTTCCAGTCTAAATTTGTGGTGTTTTATCATCTTTTACTTCACCTTGAAACTCCTTCTATCCTAGGGGAACAGTCTGCTAAGAGTCTGGATTCAATCCAAAAGTTGTTGGGCAGGCAAAATATAATAAATTTCAGTGAGATTTTGGTGTGATAAGCAATCACAAACAATGGCACTTGGTGAAAATGAGCAAAAAATCCTTTTTTGCCTTGGTATTGCATAAATACCTTCATGCAATTCACCAATAACTGTTTTGGACGTCTGACTTCAATTTGTGTTTCAAAGTATATATCTGCCTTCACAGTGTACAATACTGTGGGAAAATATATTCTCCTGGAAAAGGGGGGAAAAAAATGTGATTTCCTTCCCAAATCAACAAAACTCTCAAAGCATAGACTATCTTGCAGTGGGGCAGATCTTAGCTGCATTCCTGGATATGTCATCTTTGTATACACAAAGTCCTGATATGGAAACTTATTGTTCATCTTGACACTGAGGACTTGTCTACAACGTAGGCTCAATTTTTTTTCCATATTAATTATATGAAGATGCCTTCTCCCCACATCCCATTATTTTGCTAGAGGTGTCATCCAGAATTGATTTTTGATAAATTCAGTTTGGTGCCTTTGTGACTAGTGCATAAGTACAGTAGCTTTAAATATTTATATTGTGCTGCTGGTGATAATTATCATTCTGACTCAGTATGGTTTTATTACATTTAAATATCAGTGTTTCTCAACTTAATTCACCATGCATACATTGAGATGCTTGTATACATATATTTAGTATTCATCTCCAAGGACCTAAAAAGACTTATTCATATTTTAGCAGCTGTGAGAAAGTGAGGACAGATTTCCTTTACATTCTAACTGTAAACATTAATTAGATACTTGGGAGTCATTAATGATTAAAAATTATTTGTAAAATAATCCATCATCCTTCTTTTATTACTCCGCAAACACAAAAAAATGTTTCATTGTACTGTGGGATCTCTGATGACAAAGTTTAAAATTGCAACTTAAAATAAAATCTGTGCATTTACTCATCTTGTTTCCATGGAGAGGAAAAAAAAGGAGAAAAAAAAAAAAAGGTGGGGGAAAAAGTGTTTTTGCCGCGATACCTAGTAAGTTTCTCAATGCAAGGATGTCATGCCTTGTTAATGGTTTGAATGCATTTCTTCAATAGACATTATGTTGTTGCTTATGTACCTCCTGTGTCTTGTGGAGCTTAGCCATTGCAGCAAAAGAGAATCTCAAAAAACGAAGACTTGAATGTTTTCTCTGAAATACTAACAAAATACTGAGAGCTACCAGAAAACAAACAAACAAACCCCCTCCTTTTCACAAACATGACTGGAATGCATTAACCTTGCCTTTCCGAGCAGTACTATTTGCAATTTTGTGCTTAAGCAAAGCACAGAAGAAAGGGAAATCACATTCCCAGGGGCCCTGACAAATTACTTCCAAGGTCAAGCATATGTACAAAAGAAACAGCAGCTCCTCACTCTGCTTCCCATTAGAGCATCTTCTTATGCTACCTGTGACACTGTCTCTATTTGGTCACCTTGAAGGGTTATGAAGGCTGCTGCATAGAATGGATCCAGTGTTGTCCAAAACACAAGACTGAAGCTGCTGCTTGACAGTACACAGCCAACAGTTCTATCCATTTTCTTGGTGTGACTCCACCCCTGCTGTTTTCTCAGCTTAATGCTGCTTCTCCAGAATGTGTCATAGTAATTGACCAGAACAGAGTGTCTGGACTAATTAATGTACTCTTGCTATTGGTGAGAGTGCTGGTTTTCAAAGAATGTCCTAGCTGTTATTTATGGCATTTAATTAAGGTACAATCTTATCTAAATAATCAGTCTGTTGTAAAAGAGAAGAGTTAAACTACAAAGTTGCAATATGCCAAACATAACATGCACAAACACATTTGCACAGAACATTTAGACATTTTTGCAAGTCATGAGAAATTTAGGAAATTAGTAGGGGTTTTTCTAGCTTTTACGAGGCTATGTGAAAGCATTCTGTGCCTTCTAAATGGATTTACTCTAACTGCCAAATTCATTATGCTAAAACCATGAAGCAATTTCCTATTCAAAGCCCAGCTCACAGGCTCTCTGTTGTCAAGTATTTGAATTTCAGATTAGAAATGCGTTCATTTGGATAGCGTGAAAGGAAAGCTTTGTTGTCAGCTTTGCTTTATGTTCTGCCAGCAGCCAAATCCTTCTTCAGCGGTCACCAGCAAAATACCAGACCTCCACTCTGGTCTCGACTATCTTGAAACAAACATAAATGTCTTTGGCCTTTATGGCCTAAATGCTGGTTTGAAGTTTGCTGTCCTCCCCTCTCCCTTGATATTTTTTTTAGGGATTATTTCTGACAGCTGATATCAGCAAATGTTTAGATTACACTGAGTTTTTCTCATTCCCAAAGAAGAGGAGGGGTGGGAGGAGGAGAGCATTTCCACAGTGGGGGAGAAGGACGAGGACGTTTGGTCCTGTTTGAAGCTCTGTAGTTTGTTATGGAACAACGAGCTGCAGTGTCTGCAGCCCTTTTACCCCTAGCATGTTTCCAGCTATCATCATCTGCACTAAACTTTAACTATGCCACTGCTTGCTTGTTAGCAGCTATTTATTTGCTGGCTTGTAACAAATACAGACAGTTGACCAAAGTCAGAGGCTGCATTTCATGCAAAGTAAAATAAAGTTACCTAATATAGCCTCCAGGAAGGGAAAAAAAAAATTTTAAAAAAATCCAAGCATTCTTATCTTTGGCTAGTAGTATACAAGTCAAGGAATTCCAGCCACATTTCTCACAGGAAAGATATTTTCAGAGCTCTTCCATTACTGTAAATTATTTCTGCTATGTTTAGGGTCTACACTGTGTAAGACCAAGCTCAGCACACCCTTCTATTAATTAAAAGCAAACATTCACACAAGGAATGCTGTAACCCAAACATGAACTTTAATGGTTGTAACATAGCTGGAAGCAAAATAATTACTAGCAGCTATAGAAGACATTGAGATATTTGTAATTCCTTTGCTTTTGAATACAATAACCTTTATGTAGTGATAATAAGCTCTTCAGTATAGGAAATGGTAATGGAAGATTGCTTTACTGATACTGAGATACTGATGCTATGCAAAAAAATTGATTTCTCAGCTGAACAGATGAAGTGAGAGAATAGTTTAAAAAAAAAGTCAATGCAAACTGGCATAGGCAGGAAAAAATTAATTCAGCCAGTAGTGTCTAAGTGTAATGTTTCACCCTGGGCAACAGAGAGGAATAGCAGAAATGACCTAAGGAAGAGACACTGTCACAGGGACCCTTCCCCTTCTACCTCATTTGTGAGTTGGTGTCCTAGGGTGTGCCTTTACTGGAGCTCCAACAACAACACAGAGGGTGCTGCTACCCTCCAGGTACAACACACTGCATCAAGGCACATGGATTCCATTAGAGGTCAGACAATTAAACATCTTCCCTCACCATAAATAGCTATAAAATTCTGATTGTGAAACTGGGCTATGGGAGCTCAGGTCCTTGTTTCTTCTCCACCAAGTGAATGATACCTCAATCAGCAATATTTTTCCCTTCACATAAGCAATTACCTATTCAGCAGTTTAGATACACCACAGTGAGTTGCTTTTTAGAGTTGTTTACTGACCCTGATTTCTATGCACAGTGGAACAGACCCCAAAGAAATTACTGAAAGAACCCCACTTTCTTAAGTCCAGAAACTGCCAAGGAGTTCAACTCAGTTCATGGGAAGTGGGAAGTCTCTTCTGAAGTCCCTGTCCAAAATGAGGCACAAAGCAGGTTTCTGTTTCCACATCTGGCTCCCAGGAGGGTAAGCACCAGTATTTCACTCAGTTCTAATGACACATTTCTCCTGTTTCCAAGTATTAAAAGGCAAAACAAATGAAGGCACACTGCATCCATACATTTCTTGCACCCCATTTCATGGTTAGCAGAAATAAGACAAAAGAAGCTGCAAAGTGTAATTCCATAATTCAGGAATTCTCTTGCACTCCAGTTGTATATGATTTGCAATATTTAAATGAAAATAATATTCAAGTCAGGTTTCTGACTGGCTGCTAAATACACTCTAGCACTCTCAAGGAATTTGTTTCCTCAACCTTGGATTATATGGAAAGAATTAGAGAGCATTAGGATACATTATATAAAAGTTAAATAAGAGTGCTAAGAATTTAGGTGTACATCATTTCAGGTTAACAATGACATAACACTATTATGTTGCAAATAACATACTCAAGCTATCACCAATGCTCATGCTTTTATTAGCCTCAAGCACAACAATTCTACTCCATTTGTAAGCCATTCTAGAGTGTTGTAGGTAAAACCAAGGTAAAAACATAATCCATAATAACTTAATTGAACTCTATTATTAAGCACATTCTGCAGCTGCCAAGGCAGCAAGATTGCCATGACATACAACCTTCAAGGAAGAGCATGGAAGAGCATATGCTGTGGTTTGAAGAACAATTTTAGATGTGGGGGGTTGTGGGTTTTTTTTTTTTTAATTAGAACGTAGAATCATAGAATCAGTCAGGGCTGGAAGGGACCATAAGGATCATCTTGTTCCATGCCCAGGGACACCCTACCCTAGATAAGGCTAGACAGAGCCTCATCCAGCCTGGCCTTAAATGCCTCCGGGGATGTGGCTCCAAACACCTCCCTGGGCAACACATTCCAGGGTCTCACCACTCTCATGCTGAAGGATTCAAGTTACCTTGAGTAAGGTAATACTTTATGGCATGTCCAGAGAGGTGGGGAAAACAATTCCCACCATAAGAATACATGAAATGTTGTTTTCCACTACTTTGTTTTCCAAGATGAAAAATGGAGCAGCAGCAAGCACATCAAACCCATTTCTCTTAAAACTCAGAAGCACAAAAGAATCTAAAGAAGTCTATTTTCACATGACAGCCCACAGAACTGCATGTTTAAGCAATCTAATTAGGCATTAGACATGTAACACAAGACTCAAAACAATTAAGCTAAAACCATTCTACTTCCCATTATCTGCTCAGAAGGCAAATAGGTAAGAAGTGACTATCATGCAAGTTCAATAACACAGCCTTGCCAAAACACTGTCAGTTCCATTAGAGGTATCAAAGAAGCCAGTGATATGAAATTATGCTGGGAAGCAGCTTTGCAGAAAAGGGTCTGAGGTCCTGGTAGAGCCCTTGCCAAAAAAGTGAGTGAATGGTATCCTGGGATGTGGTACTAGCATCAGGACAAGGGAGGCAATCCTTCTCACTGAACACCACAAACATTTCTTGAGGATGAGTGGAATGAAGTTTTATAGGACACCAGGACCGATGGTGGCACATGGGAAAGTCTTATCTCCCAGAGGGAAAAGGATTCTAGGGCAAGAGCTAGCAGTTCTCAATCATAGAGCTTTAAACTAGAATCAAAGAAGAACGACATTGTTACTGGGTTTGCACCAGTGGGGCAGCTTTTTAATATTAACAAAGACTGGTGTGTGGAATAAACAGGAGTTAGAATTTGTGTGTGGGCAAGGTTTTATGATCTGATGGCAATTGCAAAGACATGGTAGGACAGCTCACATGGCTGGAATGTGGTCGAGGATGGCTATGTCCTTTTTAGATAAGACAGGTTAACAAGGCGAGGTGGTGGAGTTGCTCTTTCCCTGAGGGAGCAGCTAGAATGTCTTGAGTTCTGCCCAGACTTGGATAAGGAGCAAGTTGAGAGCTTGTGGGTACAAATTAAGGGGCAATCTAGCATGGCTGATACTGTTGTGGGTGTTTATTACCATATTGTTTTGGGCCACCTGATCAGGATGAGGAAGTTGATGAAATTTTCTATGACCAGCTGACAGTAGCCTCTCAAAAAAATAATGAAGCAGCTTCTTCTGGAGGGCATCTCAAGGTACCTGGAAAAGACGAAGGCTATCAGGAGTAGTCAGCATGGATTTACCAAGGGAGAATCATGCCTGACTAACCTGATAGCATTCTATCAGGATATAACTGAATGGGTAGATTCAGGGAGACCAGTGGATGTAGTCTATCTTGACCTTATCAAGGCCTTGGACACTATCTCCCATGACATCCTAGTGAGCAAGCTCAGGAAGTGTGGGATGGAAGAGCAGACATTGAAGTGGATTAGGAACTGGTTACAGGATAGAGTTCAAAGAGTGGTGATCAATAGTACTAGGTCCATCTGGAGAACTGTAACCAATGGAGTCCCCCAGAGATCAGTGCTGGGTCCAGTCCTGTTTGATATCTTCATTAATGACATTGATGAGGGGACAGAGTCTGTTCACCAAGTTTGCTGATGACACCAAACTGAGAGGCTTGGCTGATACAGCTGAAGGCTGTGTGGCCATCCAGTGAGACCTGGACAGCCTGGAGAGCTGTGCACAGAGGAACCAAATGAGGCTGAACAAGGACAAGTGCAGAGTTCTGCATCTGGGGAGAAATAATAAACTGCACCAGTACAAGTTGGAAGGTGACCTGCTGGAGAGCAGCCCTGTGGAAAGGGACCTGTGAGTGCTGATGGATAACAAGTGTCCATGGGACAGAAATGTGCCCTTGTGGCCAAGAAGGCCAATGGGATCTTGGGGTGTATTAGGAAAAGTGTGTCCAGCAGATCAAGGGAGGTTCTCCTCCCCCTTTACTCTGCCCTGGTGAGACACCATCTTGAGTACTGTGTTCAGTTTTGGGCTCCTCAGTTTAAGAGAAACAGGGATCTGCTGGAGAGGGTAAAGAGGAGGGCTGCAATGATGATTAGGGGACTGGAGCACTGGCTTATGAGGAGAGACTGAGGGGCCTGGGGCTTTTAGTCTGGAGAAGAGAGAGAGGGGATTTAATAACTGTTTATAAGTACCTAACGGCTGGGTGTCAGGACTAGTGGGACAGGCTCTTTTCACTTGCTTCCTGTGATAGGACAAGGAGCAACGAGTGTAAGTTTCAGCACAAGAGGTTCCACCAAACTGGTCACCAAACTGGAAAAACACAAACTTGATGGGTGGACAACTCACTGAATAAGGAATTGGATGGATGGTCGCATGCAGAGAGTAGGAATCAACAGAGTAGTGATCAATGGCACAATGTCCACCTGGAGATCAGTGACAAGTGGCATCCCTCAGGGGACAGTGCTGGGACCAGTGCTGTTTAACATCTTTGTCAGTGACATGGACAGATAAATCGAGTGCACTCTCAGCATCTTTGCAGACGACACCAAGCTATGTGGCACAGTCGACTTGCTAGAGGCAGGGATGGCATCCAGAGTGACCTGGACCGGCTGGAGAGGTGGGCCCAGGCCAAGGTCATGAGATTCAACAAGGCCAAGGTTAAAGTCCTGCACCTGGGTCGATGCAATCCCAAGCACAAATCCAGGCTGAGTGGCGAGTGGCTGGAGAGCAGCCCTGAGGAAAATGACCTGGGGGTCTGTGTAGATGAAAAGCTCAACATGAGCCAATAGTGTGCACACAGCCCACACAGCAGCTGTGTCCTGGGCTGCATTAAGAGAAGCGTGGCCAGCAGGGCAAGGGATGTGATTCTCCCCCTTTACTCTGCTCTTGTCAGACCCCACCTAGAGTACTGTGCACTGTTCTGGAGCCCCCAGCA